>OY755187.1:10435587-10678587 GCA_963576735.1 Bedellia somnulentella | reverse complement strand
TTGTCTTTTTTTCTGACAAAATAAATAAACAAATGACTGAATAATGTAGATTAGTGCCGTTTAGTGGCGGCTTAGAATGTCACTACCATTTCTACCCACGGGTGCCATAAGAGGCAACTGGTATAGTATGGGGCTCTTTAAGTGATTTTAGGCAATGAAGTTGGAGACCTATCACTAATGACGGTTTATTTCTACAATCTTGTCCTCTATCAACTTCCAAATATGGCTGCGGAGTTTCTGGCTCTTAATCTCTGACTATCCCTTATTGCGATTTATGGCCGTGAGTATATGTATGTATGTATGGTTAGATTTTGTGTTGAACGGCGTATATAAACTAATTTTTTATTTAGGGATAGACTTTACTAGTTAAATAACTTTTACACATCACTCTCATGTCAATTCTTAACTTACCTCCTGGATGAGGCCCCGGAGGTCCGCCTGGGTGCGGTCCCCTCATTCCTTGGTTATTAGGCCCAGGTGGAGTAGACCGTGTGGTACATTGACTCTCGAATTGGTTCAACGCCTGAAAATATATATTCCTTCAGATACTCTAATCAAAATATAAAAAATCTGGAGTCAATCTTGGATACAACAGCATTTACACTTTTAACATACATACATATACTCACGGCTATAAATCCCTAGAAGGGGTAGCCAGAGCTAAGGAATTAGAAATTCCTCAGCCACTTTTGGAAATGTGAGTGGGGAAAAGATGGTAAAAATAAAGGTTGTTGGTGATGGGTCTCCAACCGCATCGCCCAACAATCAATTAAAGGCCCCAATACCGTTAGTCGCCTCTTACGTACACCCACCGGAAGAAATGGGGTAGTGCTATTCTAAGCCGACACTACACAGCAACTTTACACTTTTAAATTCCCCTCTAAAAGGTTTAAATGGATATCTCTATTAACTGTTACAAATACTTTTAGGTTAAACCATGAGGATTGTTCAGGGTGATCTATGTCCTTCTGTCTGTATCCCTCGTCAAATTTTTACTTCCTACGTTTGCCGACTGAATAACCCTCGGTGTCCGTACGGAGGATAAATAGTAGTACTTAACAAATCTCGAATAATAGCTAACTCTATTTAAAGTTACAGCCTAAGGTAGGATGATGATAACCATGAGGGAAGCATATACTATGAATTATGCTTTTCATTAAATAAATAGGGTATATTTTACAGTATTTAAAGCCCGTTAAAACTATATTTCTTATAAGGGGCTAACACAAAAAGAAACATATTGAAACTGAGAATAACTGTGTTTTCGTATATTCCACAAAAAAATAATCTTCTTTCGGTTAACTAATCAATTAAGGAAAGAAAAATTTCCACATGAGGTTTCATGCACATATACATACATACTCACGGCTGTAAATCCCTAAAAGGGGCAGCCAGAGCCAAGGAATTAGAAACCCCTCAGCCACCTTTGGAAAGTTGAGTGGGGTAAAGATGGTGAAATAAAGGTTATTGGTGATGGGTCTAATTCTCTTTTGCGTTTTCTTATGTATCAAACTATTAAGCGTTCTCTGGTAAGCACACATTGAAAGAGTCGCCTTTTGTCACATTTGACTTGTTAATCCAACAGGGGATATCAAGGTTTCGTTTGGGTAACCATAACACAAGAGTAATAAGGTTTTATCAGCTAACTCCCATCGTTTAAAATAATCTACTATAATGAAATTTAGACCGTACCTGCAACGGGACGTGTTTTCCAGCATTTTTATATATATATATATATATATTGCTTGTTATCAATAATAACAAATGCCATAATGTATTTTGCCCTTGCGTATACAAGGAAACCTTTAACTCAAAGCGAACAATTTATTCTGTGCACATCAAGTACCCTTTAAGAGACCAGTCTTTGTAGTATTAGGCATGTGGAAGCCAATATATCACGGGAGTGAGATAACGGCAAATTTTGTGTGACTATTCAGTATCTCGTCTATCGTGGCATACAAGCTCTGTTACGCCTCATAGTAAATACATACATACATATATAAAGAAGAGGTTGATGGTAATAAATCCCTTTTTCGTATAATCGAGCCTATACCCAAGTATAGGCGATCGATAGTCTCTGCCTACCCCAATGGGAACTAACGGCGTGAGAATATGTATGTATGTATACCCAAGAAAACATAAGAAGTTGAATTATGTTATGTACGCTAGACATATTTTCTTTATGATGTTTTCACTATAGAAACGTACATTTACTCACTAACTCTTTAATATGGATATCTATCGACTTAACTGTATTTAATTGAGCGAGGAATGTGATTGGACGTGCCTGAGTGGTTACCTCAGGTGCTAATACTAAGCTATTTAATCAAGAAGCGGGAATGATTAATTACTAGATCTCTCGTGCCTTCGATCAGCCAGACTAAATTTGTTTTCTTAATATGCCAATGTCCATTTAATCTTTATAAACATTCTTTATTGTTCCAAAATAGTTAACAAAAGCACTAGATTATACAGTAAAAAATAATTTTTAATTTGCGGGTATCCGCGTTTTTGCTTTGTGTCGAGCATTCTAACGGTCCTCGCACTAGGTAAAACCTGTATCTAACTTATAAATTCTCTAAACTATTTCAAGATAATTGCTTCCAACATCTCACATTCAAGTGCAGTCTCTGCTTACTTTTTCATTTATGATAGTTAAGCAAGATTACAAGTGAAATCTGCTAGACTCAATAAAATAATAATTTAAAAAGCATAAATGAAAGTTAATGGACACACCAATGTTTAAAGTCGAGCATGCAAATATCTGAGCGCACATAAATCGAATATTATAGGTTTTAAAATTCGCTTGTACAGCAATCTGACTTAAAGGCTACTCATACTCTAAGACAGAATTTTGTTTCTCATAGTTCCAAGTACCCACTCATAACATAACTTACTACTTTAAAATACTATTTCGTCTCTTTAGAAAACCCCAGTACTTAAACTGTAAGAGCACAGGGTAAATATTACTGAGAGCATTGTTTTAGACTCCCATGGATATTTAAAATTTATTTGTCCGGAAAAAATATGCTGATAAGTGGAGCAGCAAGAAATATTCGGTTGCACTGAAACGTACTAAATAAATAAATGGCCATAAGTTCTAACTACATGCCCATTATATCACACTACATGCGGTGTCGTGCTTTTTATCACAAATCTATTGGAACTATCCTAACTTTATGAATGGAAAAGGTACACTGCATTTACGGTGTGTGTAGATCTGCCAGCTGCAGTTTTGTCTGCTTCATTAATTTATCTAATTATGCACCTATTTCACCCATATCGGATGAGAGTTTTACCTGTTTAGTGGGCAGTGTGACAATGGGATGCTGCCCATGAATTTCTTTCTTGGGCAGTCTATCCATGACCATCCGCAGCGACTGCTCGGAGCCAATGGTAATCACGCAGAACCCCTTCGACTGCCCATTTGCCCTTTTCTCGAAGAACTTAACATCAAGAAAGTCTTTGACCCCGACATCGGCCACAGCATTTGTTATATCTTGATCGGTCGCCCACTGCAATCAGTCAAATTGGAAAATAGCAACTAGCTAACCGGAGACTTCCAGTAAGCAATATTAAGACAATACGTACGTGCCTTGGTGTTTCAGCTGTTTATATTGTTTTATCTTATGTTGCTTTGCTTCAAACGAAATAAAGCCTATATTTTTTAGATGTCTTTCATTAATTCAAAATTCAAGTCACTGTCATACATCTCCTTGCAAACTGATTATTTGTGACGCCTACTCGCGGGATAACGATGTAATTTGTGGTATTTCACTTAGGGATAAAGGAAACAGATATGTTAGTGTTTCAAACGTTTATTATCACATAAAATATGATTTTAGACGAGATCGATCCACCTACACCATATATAAACTGCAACATTTAAATAAATTCATAATTATTCATTAAGACACGCGAAAGCGTGTCATTCAAACTCAAGCCAGAAAAACTGGTAACATTTAGTTAAATTATATCTGACATGATACTAATATTTTCACATTACTATAATTTTTTATAATTCGAAATAAAATAAAAAACATGTTGATATAAACGTTATGTTAAAACAGTTATATTTTATTACCAATTGTAGACAAATAACTGTATACGTAGAGGGTTTTAATTACATATTGACCGCGGTAATGTTTTCAAGTAAGCTATAATTACAAGATTACAAACAATAAAATGGTAATACAAAAAATGAGAACGAGTTTTTTAGTTTTGTTTTTTCTGAGACATCAAATTTATGTGGTTACAACACAAAACTACATTACAAAACAACATAAGCATATCTTACCTTCATTGAACTATAAGATAGATAATAATTCATATAAACTGTTTTAATTAATCCAAATTTAGATTAGATTTTAATTTAAAATAATAATGTTTAATATTGCTAAAGCCAATCATTACATAAAGCTAATTTATTGCGAGTGTACAAATAAATTATCACACTCATCCAAAAAACATACTTCACCAAACAAACTAATATGTTACAATAGCCGCCGCTTATATTATTTCGGTTTCAAAAGCTTTCAATATATGTACATACATAATTAAAGTGCCAGCAATGCTCTCAAAACACACCACAAATAATAAGTCAACAAGTTAAACCTATTTCTAATCTAAACTTCAATAGCTTTCAGATATACTTATATTATGATGAAGTTTGAGCATTCCCAGCATTTATTAATAAATAAATGTGTTACCTTAAGATATCCAGAAAAATAAATATTATTTATCAACCCAGCCTATTTGGTAATATAGAAAAAAAGAATAACCCAGGTGAAACAAATAATGTTGTCATTATTTATATCAACTCTTAGATACATAGGTCTTTTACCAAATGAGACCAATATATAAACATGTCAGTACAATTTCAATGTAAAATACTTTGCACAGAATTGCAGTTCTATTGATTTATATTTTTGTACCAAATGGTTTCCTAATGTTTTACATGCAATTGGTTCTTTTTTCCGAAACAAAAACAAGCAAAAATAATAATTTTCAAAACATTACCCTCCTTTTAAAAGATGATTCTCAAAATGTAAACTTAATAATAGCAGCCAAATTTTATTTTAACTAAATTAATCATGAATGAGGAATTATTTTTAGAAATATAAAAACGCTGTAACGACTTCTAAGTTATTAAGAATATTGGATAAGTGCTTTAAAACAAAATGCACTGTTTTAAATTTTAACAACTAAATCTAGAATAATATAAGTTTTACCTAAGAACAAATTACTAGCTGAACTATTGAAAATTATAATTCCATGTTTCCAACAGCAGACTCGCATACAAATACCCTCAGATCATATAAATATTTTGTCATGAATTAATAAGGAGGTTAGCTTTAGATAATATTAGATTTACAGCTTCTAACAGACAATTAGAGCTAACTCTTACATGCATTTTTATTGAAGATCAGCACATCTTACTTTTAATCAAATGATCTATATCTATTGTAATAAACTATACAGCTAGCATTTGCAAAACCTTAAATGGAAAAAAATTAATAAAAAACCGAAAAAATAACTAGTATAGTCAACTACTTAATCATATATATTGAGATATAAATAAAGCATATGAAATTTATTGTCCAACAGTCCTTCCTGAGAGGTTAGGCCTTATAGGGCTTATTCTTTGACCAAATTAGTTTGATAAACTTAAGATAAATCCAAGATTATATTAGGGAAGTAAAGTTTTTCTACAAAAATTTACCACTATGTCTCAAACAACATTTTTTAAACATCTTATAACTAAACACCATGATATACCATAAGATAATATGTCTTCAAAGCCCACACTACACCAAGGGGCAATATAACAATTTGATTTTTTAATATAATGTTCATTACATCAGAATATATAATTAAATTAAATTGTGTTTATTTGGCATAAAATGTCAACTGATTAAAAAAAACACATCCCTACTAAAAGCAAACAGGATGTTAAAACATGGTGAATATATTTTTCAGCAAAAACTTGCTTAGTAAAAATGTACATAATCTAAACAGTGACAATACACTGCCTATCCATGACTGCCTCAGATGGAAATACATGTATGTATTTTTAGTTAAAGGTAGTTTTTTTAAGTTCACAGTAATGTAGTAACAAGATTTATTATAATTAAGAATCAGTCCATCATCATTCATTTCAACCATCTATACTTCCAAGAATCTTAAGTTATAGCATCAACAAATATACCTTAAATTTAATACCAATTTATACACAGTAATACACTGGGTAGTGTAGATATTACCAGTTAAAATTTACTCAGTGTACTGTGCATATTTAAATTATCATCACAAAAAATATAAAATTCCTACATTAAGGTTGATAATATTTTGAAAGAGCAGTGCTATAGCACTTCCATCATCAACAATAATTTGATGTCATCTATATTTTATGTTCTTTATAACTAAGTTGAATAAATAGAACTAGTAGTAGTCGAAGAATTAGTAGAACATATCTTTACGATATCACTAAAAATAAAATGTTATCAGCCTTATGTAAAGAAATAATTATTCAATAGCAGTACTCAAAATAAATGTAAATTGACATATAAGTAGTACCTAGTATCACAGAATAAAATTTACGCAATTTTCCAAGCAAATGACTAAATGTATGCACTTCTCTGATAATTTTATTCTGTAATTACTGATACAAAACACAGTTTTAGACAGTTTCATTTAGTCTTTTTGCATTCAAAATGATTCTATAAATTATACATACAAATCAATGAAACTCTCCAAAACTCAAATATAAATAGCAGATTTATTTTAAGTTAAAAGGCAATCAGATTAAAAATATGCAATTTAATAACCTAAAATGTTTCAAGCATTAGGAAGAGATTTATGCTTAAGTGGAAAAACTATATTTAGAGATCCACCACATAAATTGTAATAATCCTAAAATACTTACAAATGTCTTATAATGACATTATTTTTTTCGAGAACTTGTTGTAGGAATTAACATTTATATTAAAAGTATTGTTAAGATTAAAAACCTCACTTGCCAATTTAAGTTAAGAACAGATTCTTTCTGCACCTTTATTTTGGGTAAATTGAAATAATTACAATAAAAAGTATTAATAGAAGTCACTTAGTGCATACATACATATACTCACACCATTAGTTCCCATTGGAGTAGGCAGAGACTATCGATTGGCACTTTATACGGTACCCACAAACCTTTAACCACTTAATGCCATTAACATCAATACTAGAATATTTAAAATCTATTACGATAATTTATTTCAATGTCAAATTTATAACATTTAATAGAATAAACAAATTTGTCAGCAAAATAATTATATTATTTAATAATTGAATATGTGGCTTCTTCCTAATCCTGAATATTGTGGTATTTTTGTTATTGTTTAATATCTTCATACCACCTTTAACAAAGTGACTGGTGAAGGTAGAGATAGAGAGCAAGCTTGATAATATCAAATAAGGCAAGATACTTTCATCTGAAGCCGCTCACACAATTTTAATGCAATACAGGGTTTATATTTAGAAAAAAATATATAACCTCTATCGCAGAACATACATACAAATACACTGTTAGTCCCCATTAGTGTAGGCTGATACTATTGATATACAAATTTATTTGACCTTTGACACTTTGGTTACATGCATCAAACTTTTCAGGAATCACTTCTGACATTAACATCCATATTGGCTTTTAACTTTTTTCTAATACACCTTCATACATCTTTTCTTTGTGCCCATACCATCAAAACATTCCTTTATCCATTTTGTTTGTAATACCATCTTTGACTCTGCATCACTCACATCACATTATTTGTCACACTATAACATTACTGTTTCTTCTGGGAGGCCTCATGTCTACTAAGGTTACTCTACTTTCATGCTTCTGCCACACCCAACATATGTGCCATACATAAGCATAGGCAAGAATGGAACACATGCTAAGACACCAACTGAGGTCATAATATGCACTGCCCGCAATATTATTTATTTTGCTTAATTATTCCAGTGGTGGTTTTTTATCCATAAATAAATACTCACCAGTCATGTAATTGCCAAAACTTACAATCTTGAAAAGAACAATGTTATACAGAATATTTTTAAGTACAAAGATGTTAAGAAAATTAACATTAATCAATTAAATGTCTTTATCATCAGACAGAGCTCTTGTTGAACAAACTGTTACATATACCTACCAATAAATTAATACATTTATTGCTGAATTTGCTAGACACTTCATATTTAATTTCACATACTTATTCACTTAAGAGTATCAAAGGAATAATTTGTTAATCTGATTGCCTTAAATTATTTAGGTAACTATAATCATTTGTTTGTACAACCAACTTATAGATATTAAAAAAATCTTTAAAACCGTAATCTCAATGCCGGACGGCTGCGTCACAGACATAAGCTAAAATATGTAAATACAAATTGGTAATACAAACAAGTTCAAGTACAGGGGAAACTTTTAAAATATGGGAAGATTGCTATATACATAATTTAACATATGCGAAATAAAATTAGTATATGTACAAACCCAAGTAAGGTTGCCGATGTATAGTTGGAAGCGACGCCCGCCATGATGGCCGTGCGAATTGTTATGGTAGGACACATTTCCGTTTGTTTCTTCTGATCCATGTTGCTGGGGTCCTGAAGACTGAGGCCTATCACCGTCTCCCGTTTTATGTGGAGGTGCAGCTATCACATCGTCGTACAGATCAACGTTCTCACCACCAAACTCATCCTGAAAATCACCACACGACATGAGGCGTAAGTGCAAAATAAGTGGTCAATGGACTTTAAAAACATGAAACAATGTATTTAAACAATAAAAATAGTAAGTTAACATAACTAATTTGCCTACCTGGCGATTAAAATCAGATTCAATATCATCGGCGTACAAATCTATATCTACGCCGCCGTCCGCCATTTTGCGAATGACATGAATGAATGAATGACGACTTGAGTTGTCTTGACTTGTTTTTTGTTTTGCTTGACGAACGAGTGAGTGAATGAGGACTGAGGGGCAGAGCAGAGAAGTGGTGGTTTTACAGATTACAATTTGTTTTTTTGGTACTTATTAAATATTTTTATTCGATAGCAAATACAAAAATATAAGACTAATTTGAAAATTTTTGATTTAAAATTGTAGTAATATATATTTTTTTTAATTGTTAAAATTTAACTGGGAATGACGTCACGCAGCGACATCGACATGCAAATGAAGCGAGATGTTTAATAAAAATGTTGCTGTTTGCAAAACATTTCACGAATTTATGATCTCGCACTCACAAAAATATTTATTAATTTATTTGTAAAAACATAAACATTTCAGGAATATACCATACCTATTTCAAAAATTTTACTATAATCTACTAATAAAAAAAACAATGTTTATATTTACTACTAGTGGATCGTCCCAGCTTCGCACGGGTAGCGTTGTTTTTTAAATATCTGAGGTTTCTTTCTTCGGTCACTGCTCAAGCATTGTGAAATTCAGGGCAATGTTTTCAATTTATTAAATTTATAGCACTCCCTAAACAGTGTTGTTTGGTGATTTTGAATGCGCTTTAATGAACGGTTCAGTTTTTCCGTTTAATAGCAAATTTTGGAATAAAACGCTATGAAGTATTTATAACAATCTAAAAAATAAATCATTACGTATTGTAGGATACAACTACTGGCGCCATCTAGTATTTTATAAGTAAATTAGTAACGATTCGGTTTTGGTCACGGGCGCGATGGCTTATTTTATGTATAATTTCGGTGTTTCTCTACCGATTTCTATGATTATTTTTTTATTGAATAGGTAATAATGTTACCTTATTTAAATTAGGGATGAGTGAGAGGTTTACAAACGTAAGAGTAAACAAATACAATCAGAATGTTCAGAACTGCTAAGCTATCAGGAATTACACGTGTTATTGTGAGTCAACCGTAAAAGATAGACATAAACTGTTGAGGATTTTTTTTTAGATAATTTTATGAAGAATATTTCCGTGTTACATGATTTCTATGTAAGTTTAACCATTAAGGCTAAACACGCGACGGAAGCTTAAAAAATGGAGTAACTTCTCCCGTTTTCCCAAAATTCCCCAAAATTCCCTTTTACTACTCTGCTGGAAAGTATACAAAAACCTGCCCAGGAGTATGGAGAATAATTGTACCAAGTTTCGTTAAAATCCGTCGAGTAGTTTTTGTTTCCATAAGGAACATACAAACCGACAGACAGACAGACAGACAAACAGACAGACAAAAATTTTACTGATTGCATTTTTGGCATCAGTATCGATCCCTAATCACCACCTGATAGTTATTTTGAAAATCTTGACTTGTTTTTTGTTTTGCTTGACGAACGAGTGAGTGAATGAGGACTGAGGGGCAGAGCAGAGAAGTGGTGGTTTTACAGATTACAATTTGTTTTTTTGGTACTTATTAAATATTTTTATTCGATAGCAAATACAAAAATATAAGACTAATTTGAAAATTTTTGATTTAAAATTGTAGTAATATATATTTTTTTTAATTGTTAAAATTTAACTGGGAATGACGTCACGCAGCGACATCGACATGCAAATGAAGCGAGATGTTTAATAAAAATGTTGCTGTTTGCAAAACATTTCACGAATTTATGATCTCGCACTCACAAAAATATTTATTAATTTATTTGTAAAAACATAAACATTTCAGGAATATACCATACCTATTTCAAAAATTTTACTATAATCTACTAATAAAAAAAACAATGTTTATATTTACTACTAGTGGATCGTCCCAGCTTCGCACGGGTAGCGTTGTTTTTTAAATATCTGAGGTTTCTTTCTTCGGTCACTGCTCAAGCATTGTGAAATTCAGGGCAATGTTTTCAATTTATTAAATTTATAGCACTCCCTAAACAGTGTTGTTTGGTGATTTTGAATGCGCTTTAATGAACGGTTCAGTTTTTCCGTTTAATAGCAAATTTTGGAATAAAACGCTATGAAGTATTTATAACAATCTAAAAAATAAATCATTACGTATTGTAGGATACAACTACTGGCGCCATCTAGTATTTTATAAGTAAATTAGTAACGATTCGGTTTTGGTCACGGGCGCGATGGCTTATTTTATGTATAATTTCGGTGTTTCTCTACCGATTTCTATGATTATTTTTTTATTGAATAGGTAATAATGTTACCTTATTTAAATTAGGGATGAGTGAGAGGTTTACAAACGTAAGAGTAAACAAATACAATCAGAATGTTCAGAACTGCTAAGCTATCAGGAATTACACGTGTTATTGTGAGTCAACCGTAAAAGATAGACATAAACTGTTGAGGATTTTTTTTTAGATAATTTTATGAAGAATATTTCCGTGTTACATGATTTCTATGTAAGTTTAACCATTAAGGCTAAACACGCGACGGAAGCTTAAAAAATGGAGTAACTTCTCCCGTTTTCCCAAAATTCCCCAAAATTCCCTTTTACTACTCTGCTGGAAAGTATACAAAAACCTGCCCAGGAGTATGGAGAATAATTGTACCAAGTTTCGTTAAAATCCGTCGAGTAGTTTTTGTTTCCATAAGGAACATACAAACCGACAGACAGACAGACAGACAGACAGACAGACAGACAAAAATTTTACTGATTGCATTTTTGGCATCAGTATCGATCCCTAATCACCACCTGATAGTTATTTTGAAAATATATTTCATGTACAGAATTGACCTCTCTACAGATTTATTATAAGTATAGAAAACTTAAATCTATTTATACCATAAAACTTTAAGACATGCATGTTTATATTCCGTAGACGAACACGAAAATATATCAACTTTTCCGTAGCCTGATCCAGGGACATGATGGCTCGGGAGAGTGCACTGTCGCGCGGCTATCTAGTTAGCCATCCTTATTCAGTACACTTTAGGACGCCAGTGCGCATTCCTGTTTAGATAGTATTCCCATGTATTAAATAAACCTTTGTTTTTTGATATTTTATTATTAAACTGCTAAAACGAATGTCTTTGAAATAATATTGAAGGTTAAACACTTTTACAGTTTTTTTTTGATAAAATAAAGGTTATCCTAGCTTTATTTGATTTAATTTCGCTGTGTAGTCGGCTTAGAATAGCACTACCCCATTTCTTCCGGTGGGTGTACGTAAGAGGCGACTAACGGTATTGGGGCTTTTAAGGGATTTTTGGGCGCTCCCGTTGGAGACCCATCACCAACAACCTTTATTTTACCATCTTTTCCCCACTCAATAGCGGCTGAGAAATTTCTAATTGGCCTAGACCTCGCTTTTATAACATACCCTTTTTATATTATAAATCGATAAAGGACATCAAACTAAACAACTTTTCCCATGGAATGCCTATCTAAAATATTGTAATTTAAAAAAAAATATAATAATTAAAAATTGTCGTACCTAGTTCAAACTGAGAATGTATAGAATGAGAATCTTTGCTTCAGTGAAAATAAGAAATAAAAAAAAACATTTGATCTATGCTTTTCGCTCTGTAAACAAAAATATAACTTCTTTCGGTATTTTCCAGTTGTATTGATCGTCGTCGTTGAAAAATAATATCATGAAAATAAACCGGTAAGCGAGCGATTGAGCTGGAAAATACCGAAAGAGGTTATGTTTTGTTTACACCATAGATGAAATGTTTTTTTTTATTTCTTATTTTCACTGAAGCAAAGAATCTAGTTCTATACATTCTCAGTTTGAACTAGGTACGACAATTTTTAATTATCATTTTTTTTTGAAAATTACAATATTTTAGATAGGCATTCCATGGGCAAAGTTTTTAAGTATGATGTTCTTTATCGATTTATAATATAAAAAGGGTATGTTATAAAAGCGAGGTCTAGGCCAATTCCTTAGCTCTGGCTACCCCTACTACGGATTTATAGCCGTGAGTATATGTATGTATGTATGTTTCAAGAAAATATTGATTAAATACATAATATTTCAAAAAGTGTTTTGTAATCAGCTTTTGTAAAACTTTTCACAACGAAATTAGTGCGGTCCTTACAATTTTCTCTGGCTTTACTCACATTCATTTTACGAATAATTACCCGACTGCCAAAGAAGGAGGGTAATGTTTTTCGAGTGTATGCAAGTATGTATGTATGTCTGTTCCTTTGTGACCTCCTGTAGCCTAAACGGCTTGATGGATTTTGATGTATGAGGTATCGTTAGATTTGTCTTGATTACGGGAGTGTCATAGGATACATTTTATCCTAAAAGTCCCACGGGATAAAGACATAATAATATTTTTTATAAATTTCCCTTTAAAAAAATATGTATGCGGTATCATTAGATTCATTTCAATCACGGGAGTAATTAATATAGGATACGTTTTTTCTCAAAATTCCCACGGGAACATGTTAATTCTGCGTCAACGCAAAGCAACTCATGCGTTAGCAAGCAAAAAGATAGGGCGTGGCCTGGCATGCGGCGCGCGGCGCGGTGCGGAGGGGGATATGCTCGAGTATACTAGGCATGGCAATGATTGCTATTTTTAATTCATAATCATTTGGTGCTATTGCTAAATTTTATCATATGATTTTTACTGCTATTTTTCATAGTTCATGATTTTTAACAATTATGATATTTCATACTTTTTGCTACATGCAATATGCATATGATTTTACATTATAATTTATGATAAGGATAAGGTTGCAGTTCAAATAGAGGTCGTCATTTTTGTAGTTACGTTTAAGCAAACATATTTTTAATAATTAAATATTTTTTATATAGATTTGACATTGCCATTGATATAAGATTGATGGATGTAAACGAAGCTAGAGAGGTTTGTCAGGATCGTGAAAAGTGGCGATCAATAGTCTCTGCCTACCCCAAGGGGAACTAATGGCGTGAGTGAACTGTGGCGTATGTATGTATGTATGTATGTATGATATTGCCATTTATATAAGTTTTATTTTTGTTGTAGTTGGTTGTAGAAATAAAAGAATAGTAAGTGGATGATATTTCTGTTAGTTCAACAGAACATGTGCCTATTTCAATAAGGCATATGTATTATAATATAACAATACACTCATTGATTGTATTATTTTCTTGGTATTTTCTAACTATGTTGAAAAGTCCTTCTATTATTAAGTAAGTAGTAGAGGTGATTGTTATTTAAAATTTCGTTTCGCTATCACAACAGCTGACTTACTAACTGATTTCATTTCATTCAAAGCAAAATAGCCGAAATTCGGAAACAAAAGTCATATGATTTTCAAATAGCAATAGTTCTTATCTGTTATTTTTTACTTCAAAGTAATTTAAGCCTTATACCCTTAGCTTACAGGTTATACCAAAACTAAAGTAAAGTTTTATACTTTGCTCTCTCTAACTCAATATTTCTTATTCGCTTACACTTTCAAAGATAACCCCACCCCGCCCACAAGTTACTCGCTTTGCTTTTCTTATGATTTCATTCAATATCATGATTTAGATGTGGTGCGACCAGGAATGATTAGTAGCAACCTTTCTAAATGCTATTATCATATGACATATGATTATAAAAATCATATGATTAATCATATGCTATTTGTGAAATGTTCCATGCCTAGAGTATACAGCCCGAATGCGGGCACACGCATAAGGTATTATGTAGCCCTAAGCCGTGTTAAAACACTTGCTGGGTTAGCAATAAAAACACTTGACCCAAAAAAGCTGTTGGACCGGCCCCACGACGAATGTTCCTTAACTGAACTTAAACGTTTGCGGGATCTTCAGCAGTAATGACTCACCTAATTCTTTTTCTTCTTCACTACCAACAGTCCAGATTGGCGGTAAATTTATGTTGCGGAGTAACATCACTCGTAATCTAAAGCCAAATGTCGTCGAAATAATTTAAAATGGTACTTACATATACATAGTCTTCTACATCTACAACATTTTCGTTAAATAAAAACAGCTAAAAAGTTATAAATAAAAGAATTATTATTAAAAAAACAAAATACCCGACTGCACACTAAAAAAAGAGTAAAACAAGCCCCACAATAATATTGATCAATCAAATGCTAAAAACTAATTATGTAATACCGTTTAAACAATACCTATATTAAAATACACTACAATATGTGTTCGTAATCGATAGTTAAATAAACAGAAACTTATTTTGAATACAAATTTACTGAATATAATTTATAAATGTTTATGGAAAGCATCGCAGGCGGGGACCACCTTGACCGCCACCAACGAAAATTCTGCTAAATGGTGCACAACCGAAATGACTATAAATAAGCCTCTGCCACCAACGAAAATTCTGCTAAATGGTGCACAACTGAAATGACTATAAATAAGCCTCTGTTGGTCCCCGCCTGCGATGCTTTCCATCAACATTTATAAATTATATTCAGTAAATTTGTATTCAAAATAAGTTTCTGTTTATTTAACTATCGATTACGAACACATATTGTAGTGTATTTTAATATAGGTATTGTTTAAACGGTATTACATAATTAGTTTTTAGCATTTGATTGATCAATATTATTGTGGGGCTTGTTTTACTCTTTTTTTAGTGTGCAGTCGGGTATTTTGTTTTTTTAATAATAATTCTTTTATCAAATTATTTTTCCTTGCAGCACCTTTGACTAAAATATAAGTTATGCCTATGGACTTGTTTCCGGCGAATAAATGATTTGAAAAAAATAAATAATATAAGTTTACGTAAATGGCAACTAGATAGCGCTTGTGTTTAGTAAAAATGGATGGAATTGGAAGAACTTTGCATATACAATGTTACATAACTTTTCGTTTTAGAATATACTTCTTGAATTTATTAAAACTTTTCTTTATTGTTGTTTTAAACAGGTATGGTTAGTTCTTGTACTGAGTGATAGTTATCATCAATCAGTTGCAATAAGAAGAGCTACAGTACCGCCATCTAGCAAAAAAAGCATTTCCCTTACTTTTAATATACTTCCTCGCTTCAATAATATTTTCTGTTATTGCGGTCTCAAATATTTTTGGTCCCTATTGAATTGTATTGTATTTGTTGAAATTCATAGACGACCTTTTATTTAAAATAGTTTTTGTTGTGTTGTTGACTTTAATTGATTTTAGTGCCATCTATTGGGCATGTTTAAAATAACTTATGAGAGTGCTGCCCTCTCAACAAAAACAGCAGAAGTGTCATGCGCAAGCAGCAAGCAAAACAGACAGTTGAATGAGGGGAGCGAAGGGAGAAGGGGCATAGCCAACCCTCGCCATTTTCCGTCAAGCCAGCTCCTGTCAGTTGCAGTGTTTGTGTACTGTGTTGTGACCAAATTCTTCGTGTAAATGAATCTCAATGGGAAATCTGTTTAAAAACGACATGGAAAAAATGGCTCGTTTATTGTGTTGGTGGCTATAGTGCATTGTTTTAATAGTGATGATGGCAAAGTGATTGATAAAGTGAAGTTCATTGTGTCTTATGTTGGGTTGACCCAGCTGTTCGTGAGATCCTTTCTCTGGATAAAACCTCAAGACGTCAGCTCGACGGACTAGGTGACACCATGTCAGCCAAAAACATCCCTCAGGATAAGGTCAGTACAATAATGACCTAGATACTAACGCTCCTTAGATCCGGTCGTATATTCTAAATCCATAGGTTCACCTTTCTCTTTGTAACAGGGTCAAATCTGGCGCTATACGCAGTTTTTGTTTTGTAATTCAGGCTTAGTTTTGTAAATAGCATTCGTTGTCTAACAAAGGTTCTTTTTAAGAGGATCTTGTTTAAAATAGATGATGTTATGTACAAGTTATGTTAGGGTGTTTAAAGATTGTTTCATTGTTATCATTATACTATGATACTGTTTTTATCAAACAGTATGACAAACACATTTGATAATTTTTCTTTTACCTCGATAGCAAGCAAAATGAATTTATTATTAATATTTTAGGTTAGTGTTATTTGTGACAGCATAAAACAATTTATTTAAAAAAAAAGGTTCACAAAAATGTTTGCATGAATAGTTGGATTAATGTAAGTGATGTAAGAGAACTTTAGTAGACACTGCCTACCCTAATGTAGATATTATAGATAATACTAATTCTTAAATATATAGTATGCTGGTATATTGGCTAAACCATAGAATCTATTTTATTATAACATCTAACAAAGTTCTGAATAAATCTATTTTTTATACACATAAATAAAAATAAAACTTCTCTTTTTATATTATTAACTATCCACCATTTTTAAATCTTGTATGTGTACTGAGATGATTCTCAAACTAAAATTATACCTAAAATTAAAATGAAACATTGTAATAATATTTTTAATGTTAAAAATTTAACATTTGTGCGAACAGGCTGTACCAGTATGCTGTGTGACAACAACTTCTCCTTAAACAATTTTATACCCATGAATAACTGGATTTCTATCTGAATCGTTTTCTCTTTAGTCACCTGACACTTTTTATGTCTCCTGATTAGGCATAACCTACACACAAGTGATAGTGCAGTTCAGAAGCATACTTTTAAGTGTTTTCATTGTGCTAATAATATGTTGTGATTATGCACATATAAAATATACATTTTGCCTGTAGTTATACCATACATATATTAATTTTGTACATTTTTGTAATTGTCTAAGTATTTTCATTTCAACATCCCACTTTTTCTGGGCTATTTTGTTCTACATTTCAACAAAACCTGCCATAATCTGTTTTTAGATCTTTTTGTAGTCTATATCTATTGAGTATTGAAAGTGTATAGATGATAAGGTAGAATATATTAACATAATTACATTCCAGTCAAACTTGTAACTATCCTTTTCGCTTTGCTGTAGTTGGGTCAAAATTCCTTTTATTTCAAGTTATTTCCCACATTGTTATTCCCACCTATAAGGGTAGGCCGCTTTAAAATCTCCCTTGCGTTTATCACATTCATTATTCTACTCAGATATGCTGTTTTGTTTTTCTCATTGTGGACTTCTAACTTTGTAAAAATTATGTCAGTCTAGGTTTCAAACTTCTGAAGTGGACATCATTAAATACAACACATTCCACATAAGCCGCAGCCACATTATTCCTTTATACAATACATACAATATACTTATGGCTATAAATCCTTGAAGGGGTAGCCAGAGCATCAGAAAAAGAAATTACTCAGCCACTTTTGGAATTTGTGTGGGGATAAAATTGTAAAACAAAAGTTTTAGGTGATGCATATACAACCATTGCCCAAACATCACTTTAAAATACCAATACCCATAAATACCTCTTACATACACCCATAAGAAGAAATAGGGTAGAGCGATTCTAAGCTGACAAAAAAACGCACCTGTATATTTATCATGTTAATGACAAAATGACTTGTGTCGCTAAGAGAAATAAATCAAGTTTTGTGAACATGATCATATTTTAAAATATTTATTTAATAAATCCAATACATTGTTAGAAAATAGTCAACTTTAAATTCATAGTACGCTGCCCTGTTGTTCAATAGAATGTGTGTCCATTCCTGTCTACGACACAACCAGACTGTCCCTTCCATCTGAATGCACCGGTGAGCACCCGCACACAACACACTAACAGTTACATGCAGTCTTAGATCAAAGACAATATTTTTATCATAGGCTAACTAAAAACTACTGCTTCTTGTGTCGGCTTAGAATAAAACTTTACCCTTTTTTGGCGGTGTTGTAAGAGGTGATTTAGGATTTTTGGGCTTTACAAACAATATGGCTGTTTTTTGATGGAACATTTATTGTATCTATTTCTCTCAAGTGCCAAAAGTGGAAGTATGGAATTGCTGGAGATTATCTATAGTCCTTAGAATATGTATCTTGGTAGGTCGGTTCATTGATTATGATTCTTAAGTAAATTGCAGTTGTTGTTTGTGCTTAATTTGTGATTTGTTTTCCAAAAATATCTGCAATTCATCAAAATAATAAACTGAAATATAATTTCATGTTATCTTCTTATTAACTAACAAATCCTATTAATATTATAAATGTGAAAGTTTAGATTTTTGTGTGTTTGAGGTGAAAGGGCTCCTCAAGTACATAATGTATACAAATGAAAATGGGGATAATGCTAGATAATGACCCAAATTCGGTATGCAAAGTTTTACAAAAGTGGTGCTGATTACGAAACCATTTCGAGATATTATGTTTTTAAAACATATTTTCTTGAAATTAAATCAAACAGAGCTAAGATGACCGTTATTTTAGCAATTAGCAACATTTTTACTAAACATTTCGCTTTATTTGAATGTCGCTACGTGATATTTTCAATCGATGACGTCATTAAGTACAAAAGTTGAACAATCTTTAAAAAATCATAACTTTGCAATTACTCATTTTAAATGAAAAACATTCAAATCAGTTTTATTATTTTCGTGTTTGCTTTCAAATAAAAATATTTAATAAATCCCAAAAAAAAACTTTGCATACCGAATTATCAATAGGATGCTTTTCATCGCGGAAAAATTTGACCAATAAAATATTCTGATTGAACTAAGAGTACCGGAAAAACGCCTACAGTTTTGTCATAAGCTGACAGTACAAAGTCTGTCGGGTCAGCTAGTATGCCATGTATGCTTATTTACCTACTTCACCACACTCTATTTCTTAATTTGTAAATGATTGATTAACAAGTGTTAATTTCCCTTGTTAATATCAACGGCCTTTGGACACCCCTTTTACCACCCATCTTACAAGCGTATTGTATAGCTACAAACGCGCGTCGATGGAGCGTTTATTAAGCGTAGTGTGCAAAGGCCCTAAAAATAAATTGAAGTATTAATAAAGTTTTTATGCTTAAAAAAATATTGAACGTCCCTACAATACATTATAAGTCAGAGATAGTCAGAAAATACCGCCCTAAGTTGTATATAAACTAGTGTAGTTTCTGTGATTTCAGAAGGAAAAAACTATCACTGTTTCAAAATATTCCAGTATTAAATTATCAGTAGGAATATATTGATTATCTTTGAGCTTTATAGTAAATTCAGTGTCCTTTTTTCATTTTGTATTTCACAGACTTTTTTTCAGACACGACTCTTAATATTAATTTTCACTTCAAGTGACGATGAAAATTGTAATATAACTCGAGAATATCTTTCATCATTTCTCATTAGCTGAATTTTACTCGCTTCTTTGAAGTTTTCTTTTACTTTTTTATTTATACAATATTGTGTTACTGACGAAGATTTGTTTTAATACTTTGATAACAGCTATTTTCTTGTATTTTTATAATTATATTTTTGTACTCCTTAATTAATTATTAAAAAGAATCTTTTATTTGTGTGTTTGTCTCTAATGGATAGGCTCCGAAACAGCTCAAGCGATGTAAAATATTATTTCTCGAATGGACGGCTAAAACTTTAAGAAGAAACTTTATACTTCATTTACGAGGCAGGGATGGACTACTAGTCATATAAATATACCGTTGGTTTTATTCTAAACAACATAACATAAACATAAACGTTCACGCCGAATATCCCCGAAGGGGTTGGCAGAGGTACTATACTTCTGAAAATCACGTGACTTTGTCACCTGGTGTTCAGAGTACCCACATTTTGCATGGACAGTATATTCACGTGATAGGGGGCAGGCCTATCGCCGTTTTGTACGAATACTCTGTCACACGACTAAGTACAACTCAGCCATGTGGGTTTCCTCACGATGTTTTCCCTCACCGTTAACAACGATGATAAAATTAACCATACATATGTCTTTAGAAAAGACAAATTGGTGTAGGCCCGACCCAGGATTTGAACACTAGTCGTTTGCACGATAACCGAGTTTTCTACCCACTGGGCTATCACGGTTGCAAGTATTCTAAACAAGTTTCGTAAATTGTGCCTAATATACCTAAAATTGACACTATAGCTCAATTGGCAGAGCGACGGGGGCATATACTGGGCGTGTACCGTAGGTCGTGGGTTCGATCCCCGCTGGTGTCGAAAATTTTCTTTCCTTTATTTATCCATTATTCATTAGAATAACCAAATCTTAATATTAAATACCCAATCTCCACATGAGATTTTCATAAAGAAAAACATTCTAATTTATATCCCTATGTATCCCTCTTCTCTCTGCAATAATTTGTAGCGAGAGAATTGTTGATTCGGAAATTCTAGCAACCCCTTTTTGCTGTATAGAGGTTAAAATTTATTTTCATGTTCTCCTCAATTCTCGAATTACGTGTTGAAATCTTTTCTTTTGATGTCATTTTAATTTTCTTCAGAAAATGTACCCGTGATGCTTGTATGAATTCACATTGAGTGTAATTCTGCGAATCCTAATTTATTCAGTTCTCTTAGGTGCTCATCATTTCAACCGTTGCCATTCAAGTTGTGAGTGTTCTGTGAATTTGTGTTAATAGCCTGCGACGGCTTTGTACCGTGGGTTTACGCTAATTTGCTTGTTACACTTTGAAATTTCATATTCCATTTTATAAGTCGTTTTGACGAAATTGGGTACTCTGTACAAATTATTTGTAGACAATTACTTATCTTCTTGTTCCTTGAAATGTTTAAATTAGGAGCTATATTCTTTGATATTTGTCTTTAGAGTTGCTCGATGACTGGTTATAAATGTGTTTTTTTCCTAACAAGGCAGTCTGTAACAGGTGTAGCCCCTTTTTTCCACAGAAAATACGGTTAGTAATGCCTGGTCATAAGTTTTCTTTTTTTTCATTGCCTCCTGTTTACGACTTTCCAATTTAACAAACAAATTGCAACATTGCTTTACAGTTACTTTCAACTAACTACTTCACACCCTTAAAGAATTGACTTCTATAAGAATTTACTTTTACTATGGATTTTCACGCTTTTATCTTTTAATAATTTCATACCTTCTTGTTCATGTAAAAGATGGTTCCATCAATTTATCAGTTCAAAAGCAGTATTTCCGATAATCCAGTTATGTCATATGTAGCGTTGCTTCCTACTCGGCATGCTTCATTGCTCTCCGCATTTGGCTGCCTGTTAATTGTAGCATGGGGTCTACCATACTGCATATAAAAATAGTAGATGAAGAATAGATGGTTGAGATTGTTTTTTTTTTACTTGTTAATCTAGTGTGAAATATGAGCTGTTGGTAAGTTATTTTTCATAAAACACGATGTACAAATCTACAGAGTAGCTCTATTACAGATAAGTAATAGGAAGCCATCTCTCCAAATAATTATATTAAAGAAAATACCAACAATGAACACCAATACACCTAAATAAGGGATTGGTTTATGGTTTTATAACCATCATTACTTAACTTAAAGAAAGCAAAGTTAATCACAATATTACAACTGCCAAGGACATTAATAAGTCGAACAGCTCCTGGTATTCTTAGTGTTGAACAATAAAAAGCCGCACAACGAACAAAAAAAGTCGCACTGTTTCAGGTACATTATCCTTGTTTTGTGACGCGTTTGTACCCATTCAACGTCCAACAAAGGACAATGGGTGTCGCGGGCTACAGACACGGGTCTCGTGAAAAAAATAATGTTTTAAAATACTCTTTCAGTGATTCTGTGAAAGATACAATAGACTATGGCCGGACAAAGACATGTGTCATGCACTCGGCTTCGGAAACTTGATACTGGGAATGGACGCAACTGCCTATATGATTAATTTGGTAACCAGTTTGAAAGGAATACGAGCTAATTTGAGTGTTATCTTTGTGAAGTTGACTCATTTAATAATCAAGTTACAAATATTTTTATTTATGTTGAGTATTAATTTGTTGGTGTCGTACTGCTACCATTTCTAGGAGATATGGCATAAAGTATTTACTTACTTTAAAAGACCCGCTTTCTGCCCGTGGCTACATTAAATAGGACTAGTGGATCGCCCCAGCTTCATACGGGTACTGCAATTTCCTCAAATATTTGAAGTTTGTTCAATCACAGGTCAGCTCTTTTAAAAAACAAACTGTGATACTAGTTAACTTTTACAATAGACGAGCGAAAAAAAGCAGCTGATGCTTTTTATTTTACCACAACCAAATGGGATATTTGTTAAGACAAATTGTATTGGTAGCTAGAATCCCGTTGAGTTTCTCCTTTACCGACAATTTGTAGATATGTCATTATCATAATCTATGTCATTCATTCAAAAGATTCGAACTATTTTAAAGAAGGTTCTCTGTTAAAACTGTCCGCGCATATTATTATAAAAATTGTGCAGGTGTGTGAATTTATTATTTTAGTATCATTAAATTCTGCAAGTGTTAAGTAAAATGTTAACTTGATTAACTCTACGTAAATTACATTTCTATATTCGATAAAAAATCTACTATACCGGTTTTCAAAAGTTTGTGGTAATACGGTCTTGTCATCGTTGTGATAGTATTTATTGTCTGCAAATTACCATCATACTAACAAGATGACTAGTTAGGAGGTTATTTTTTATATTGAAATTATTTGTATATCTGTGAATGTGCAAAGAAATTAGCTCGTTTGCCTTTCCGCTTTCAGCAGTTCTCTTTTTCAACAAAAACAGGCTCGTTTACTTTTAGTACTGAGCTTTCATGAAGCTTGTTGTAATAGTTGTTTCATGCTCAAACTCATAGATTTGTTTTGTCATACTAATGTCGGTAACGTCATTCTATATTCCTTCGTTCTGATCATAAAGCGGTTGTCAACAACCTCAAAGTGACAGACAGGGTTATTAAACCCAAGTCTACAGACACCGTTCTATTCAATTAAAGCACTTGAGCTCGCCCACAGTTGGTAAAAGCGGTTGTGGATTATTTCAACTGAACTTGTTCCGAAGAATGCTTTTAAACAATGCTTTGCTAACTGTTGAGAGTGGTGCGGTGGAGCCTGTGTAAGCTTTATACTGCAATTCAATCTTCTTGGCTTTTGTTCGAAAACTGTTGTTTCTACGCGGTTGCGACACTGGAATTGGGTTTGAAAGGATTTCATTAACGGTGTTTAATGACATCGGATAATTTAAATGAGTATATCTTTTCTATACTTGTTATAAATATAGGATAGACTTGTTGGGTGTTTGTTTGTAATGAGGCTCTGAAACTGCTAAACTGATTTTAATAAACACTTTATTAACAGAATTCAGAACTAACATAGACTCATAATTATGATAAGGACTGGAGAGAGACCAAAAAGTGGAGAAACCTAGTTACCTACTTGAAAAAATATATTACCCGTGGGGCTATCCACAAGTATTTTAATGCACAGACATTTGATCCTATGGTAGAGTTAATTTATGATATCTTTGATAAGACTTCTTGCTTTAATGTATAAAAGTATAGTTCTAAATAAAATATAAACTAAAATTATCGTCCATGCGAACAGAAGTACGTACTATAACTTTTTATTGCGTTTTTTATCTTTCATTCGAGTTATGAAAACCAAACGATTTGGAACTGAACGTGTGCACTATCAATTATTGTTCTCAATGTTGCATGGTGACAATACGTTTGTTTCAATGCGAGAACAATGCCAATTGGTGTCCACGATTACCTTTCTAAGATATTGTCTCAGTTTTAGTGGACTATTGGCCGATTGGCCGGACCAGTGAAGCGATCCGATGACGAAATGTGACGACGGATTTGCGGTTGGCTTATTGATGTTGGCCAACACTTTCAGATGTGCCAATAATAGCGGCACTTTTCTATTGCCGTCATAATTTGTGTCATTTAGCACAGCTCATTAATTTCTTGTTAGTCATAGATTACGATAGACAAAGTCGTTTTGTTACAAATTGTAACTGCAATTGTGTCATCAGTCTTAGGAACGAAAGTTAGTATAGAATGCCTTTGTGTTAGCAGTATCAAAAGCCCTCATTATTCCGTTGAAATACATAGTAAGGTATGCAGCGCAGGTCATTGTAAGTGTTATAGATAACAAAAGCGTTTTGACTCAGAATTCAGTATTTACCGCGAAGGCCGTTCACATCGTTCCGTATAATGAGTCAGGCGACTCTGCGTACTCTATTGTTAGCTTCTGTCTGCTCTATAAAGGTGTTATACCCGACATCTGTGTGACCGTGTGAATGCCCGTTTCGGAGTAACAACGGTGCTTGAAATATGGAGTAATGTCACATTGACGCATACAATAACGACTGTGGAATTAGCCGACGATGTTGCAAATCCATTTGTATACGTTTTTTTGCGTATGTTGTAGGTTGTACCGTACCAACCTGCCCCCGTAGCATTCGGCATGTAACGGTTAAAGTGAGATACTGATAGCTGTTGTTTTCTCACTTCTCCCGTATCATGACCGCTAACACGCGCCTGATGTTGGGGGGCTGGTACAATTTAAATAATCATGTTATGTTATGCACTAGAGTTATTTTTACGTTAAATTGGGTACAAGAACAATAAAGGGTTCTCTTGTTTTCCTCTTATTTTAGCTGATTTTTCTTCTTTTTTTTATGGTTGACACTTAATAATACATAATATTTGGAGAAAATATTTATATCTGAGTTCTTACAATCCACATTCCTCTTGTATATTACCCCTATCTTAGAAAAAACATTCTTAACTCATAAAAATATGGACACTGCCATGCCTCGCAGTATTTTCCGACTGACTCTCCAGGGACAGACAGGCGCGCTCGGATGAAGAAGGGCAGAGTCCTTCGTCGAGCCCTATCCCCGGGGGACACATCGAATTACATAGCTTTTTATCTTATCATTTGATCTGGACGTTTTTGAGATGTGGACAGAAACTTGTGTTTGGAATTTAGAGTGTATTAAAATATATATTCTAATTAAATATTATATTTCCCGGTACATTTCTGAAGAGATTTTTGGTTTGCTGATACATTTGTTTATGTAAAATGAAAAAAAAATGTATGTAAAATTGTAAATGTGCTCTGAAGGATAGTGTAGTCATATTTGTCTTTATTTTCTCCCGACAGTCTTTTATTAGTAATCCATCTTTTATTGGTTCTGATTTGTTCTGATTCCCAGCAGTCAGATATGGTGTTAGCTATAATTGATAATCACTTGCTCGTACTGCGCTATTATATAATTTAAAAAAACAACGAATACATTGAACGCTTCATATTTTTTGTTGCTTCATGATTAATGATGTAGCTTCGAACATGGTGAAAACAATTTTTTTCTGTATAATTAAACAAAAGAGTTTTCGGATTGATTGTTTCCTATTTTACCATACCATAATAAAATTAACATAACATAAACGTCCACGCCGAATATCCCCGAAGGGGTTGGCCGAGGTACTAATACTTCTGAACATCTCGTGACCTGAACATCTCAGAGTACCCACGTTTTGCATGGACAGTGTACTCACGTGATAGGGGGCAGGCCAATCGCCGTTTTGTACGAATACACTGTCACATGACTAAGTACAACTCAGTCATGTGGGTTTCATCACGATGTTTTTCCTCACCGTTAGCAACCATGATAAATTAATATATGTCTTTAGAAAAGACAAATTGGTGTAGGCCCGACCCGTGATTTGAACACTAGTCGCTTGCACGTTAACCGGTGTTCTATAAATTGAGCCATCACGTCGTTTTTAAAAATATAAAATTAAGTAATTTCAAAACTGAAAATACACAATATAGGGTTCTGATTATTATCTCCAAATATCTTGTCAGATTTAAAAAACTTAAAACCGTACTCGGAATGAGTTTGCAAATATACAAAATTAATTAAGATACAACCACAACCACATGCAAAGTATTTTCTGACCTCTTGCTTAACCCATGTCATGTTTCACTACGCACATTACGACAACATAAGCTCTTAATTTCAAGTCCTGAGAGAGAAAAATCTTAATATATATTTTTATAGATAATTTGAATGATGATTTTGAATTCCGTATGTTGGATGAAAGTAGGCTAAGTTTCAAACATTAGAGTGAAAACAGAACTTATTCATGTCTCTTTTTCGTTTTAGTAATACTTTACTTTCTGTGTAAAGTAAACGATTCGGTATTCGGTAACTTTCACATTAAGGTTTTTTTTATCGGTGTCTGAAATATTAAAAATATAATTTCTGCTGATCATGAACTTGAAACCCTTATTGTCTTCCAGTGTCGAAGAGTGTCTTAGGAATTCCTTTCTCTAAGGCTCTGGCTAACGCTTTCTAAGAGTATAGCCTTGAGTATTGTAGATAATTTAATTTAGACCACCACCGTGTATAATGGTTAGGTGACTCACTTCTAGATCCGCCAATCCTATCGATCCTCACTGAGGCCAATTTTTATGATGTTTGTTTCTTAACCTTGGATTATATTGATAAGTAAAAACTCTGTCTAG
The DNA here is from genome assembly GCA_963576735.1 of Bedellia somnulentella. NCBI lineage: Eukaryota > Metazoa > Arthropoda > Insecta > Lepidoptera > Bedelliidae > Bedellia > Bedellia somnulentella. The sequence goes on along the minus strand of OY755187.1, from coordinate 10,651,404 downwards.
ACATAGATAAAGATAAAAAATAAAAAAAATATTTATTTCAAAATAAAAAGAATTGTTACTAATAATTAAAGAATAAATAAAGGAAAGAAAAATTTCGACACAGGCGGGGATCCCCGCCTGTGTCGATATTTTTAATAATAATAAATGTAATAATCCCCACATGAGGTTTTCATGAACGAAAAGATTTAAAAAAAAAAAGAATTGTTCTCTATTTTTTGAACGTCACAAACTTACGTATAAGTTAAATCTTACTCTACTGACTCTACTTCGGATTCGGAAGGTGTATTGTTGCGAGAAGAACCCGTAAGAAACTCAGCAACACACATCTTTTCTTAGTCATATTACAATATTGGTGTATGTCTGGAAATATCCTGAATAGACGTGCGGTACACCCCTCTGGCGCAATTTCTAAGTGGACCTTGGTCTATACTGTACATTATAAAACATATACTAATGTCAATAAAGTGCACCTTCGATTGAAAGTAACGTTAGTCAAATATGAACTGCAGCTCTCAAATTGGCGTCATGTCTGGTTCCCACTATTGTACAGGAGATTTTACTTACTTTAAGATTATTGTTGTGCTGTCTTGGTATTATCACTTACAATAATCAATAGCTTTTCTATTCTATGGACTATCGGTTCTATCAGTCTACTATATCTGTATAATATTTATTTGTAATTGATGCGACGTGGATGGAGACCGATCCTTAATTTTACAATCTAAATAGAATATTAGAATAGGGAAATCCCAATCAATTTTCAAAAGTGGCTGGGGCATCTCTTATTCTGATGCTCTGGCGATCCCTTTTTAGGAACTATAGCCGTGTAATATAATATTATATAAAAAAGTTGTATCCGAAATTTCTTAGACTTAGCGGCTCGCGTGATGAGCTTAATTTCAAAAGTAGTGGTTGCTTTTTATTTCAAAGTTTACTTTTTGTAAATACCACTTGACTGTAGCTATTTCGTGCCTTGTCGCGACTTGTCACTTTCGTCGGTTATTTATGCGGCCTAATTTCTGGCTTCGGCCGAATTTCACGTTTCTTTTTATGCGAGAATGTGATTTAAATGCTTGCGATGATAATGTGGCTGTGATAGATTCCAGTTTCGGTTTAGACAATTTTTCATAATAGCTCTGTTTTTTATATCGTTGACTTTTCTCTAAATTATGTTATCGCTGTGTAGTTTTAGGTTGGAATAGCACTACCCCATTTCTTTCCCTGGGTGTCTGTAAGAAGTAACTTAGGGAAATGGGCCTTTTTAAGTGTTTTTGGGCGATGCGGTTGGAGACCCGTCACCAAAAACATTTATTATCACCAGCTTTTCCCCAATCATCTTCCAAAAGTTGCTGTGAAATTTCTAGTTCTAAAGCACTGGCTACCCCCTTATTAGGATTTATAGTTGCGAGTATGTGTGTATATATATTGTTACAGATTTTTTTTATTCTTTGCCTCGCTTACCGATTGATATATTTTTCGACCCACAAAAGTACAGAAAAGCTAAAGTATGCGATTTAATGTATTGACGGCTTAAAGTGCAGTAAGGGTATCATTCATGCAAAGTTATATCCTAAATGAAAAAATAAACACCATAATTATTACCCTTCCATTAACCATTAACTTCCTTGTTATCGAATTTTCTAGTCAAAACTCGTGTTAAGAGAAACTGCGGGACATATCAAATCAAGTATAGTGTTGAATAAAGTAATATTGGTTTGTTTGTATGGTGAGAAGTGAACCCCCAGATTAATTGACCTGCATAACTCATCAGAAAAGTTATTCACGACACTTCATTTTCTTGGTTGACTTTGAGAACGTGCCTCACATTCCCGCGCCGTGATTCGTCGGTCTAAAATTGAAGCATATTACAAATGGACTACATTAAAAAGAAGGTTCATTCTTCACCACGGCATATCTATGTAATTGAAAATATTAGTAAGCTGCGTCTGAAAATTAAGTGTAATTTTTTTGGGTAAATCTTTTGTGTTTTACTATTTATGTCAGAATTTTTTACCATCTCTTAGATCAAACGATTTGGAGAGGTTAAACAATATTAAGTGTCATGTTTTAAAGTATAATAAATTGCTGTTTGTGTGTTCTGTGGGAATTCAGAACACATTATTTTGAGTCATTTAGCTTGTAATGTAGTTTTTCATTTTTCAGCTATTAATCTGTAAATGTGGTATTTTTCATATAGCACTATTCAGTTGTTAAAAAACTATAATGGGATGCAATTGCGAGTGGAGTGGTCTATAGTACCAAAAGGACACAGAACAATAAATAGGGCCTAAAGAGATTTAGCCATACTTAACCAACTAAACAAATATATTATATATGGATTACATATGGATCGGGCCCAGCTTTGCACGGGTAGCGTAGTTTTAAAAATATCTGAGGTTTCTTCAATTACTGCTCAACCTTTGTGAAATTTAGTGCAACTTATAGCATAGTAGCAGCATAATAATAGTGTAGCTTTGTGATTGTGAAAGCGCTTTAATGAACGGTTCAGTATCTCCAAAAATAAAACCATGCAAACAAACAATCAGAGTTACAAACTTTGCATACATACAGGGAGTATATGTATACTCCCGGCTATCTTTTGCGCGCGCAACCATTACTATAAAATTACCCTTATAGCATTCACGTGCGACGACAGGGCGCAATAGCTTATTTCATGTATAAGTTTGGTGTTTCTATACCGATTTCTATGATTCTTTTTTTATTAAATAGGTTATAATGTAAACTTTTTTAAATGAGAGATGAATGAGAGAACTATAAACGTAATAGTAAACAAATATAATCAAAATGCTCCGAACTGCAAAGCTATCAGGAATTACACGTGTTATTATGAGACAACCATAAAAGATAGACATATGCTGCAAAAATATATTTTTTTGGAAATTTTATGTAAAATATTTCCGTCATACATGATTTCTATGTAACTATAACCACTAAGGCTGCACACGCGACGGAAGCTTAAAAAATGGAGTAACATCCCCCGTTTTCCCAAAATTACCCAAAATTCCCCTTCACTACACTGCTGAAAGTACACTATAACCTGCCCAGGAGTATGAAGAATAATTCCAACAAGTTTCGTTAAAATCCGTCGAGTAGTTTTTGTTTCCATAAGGAACATACAAACCGACAGACAGACAGACAGACAGACAAAAATTTCACTGATTGCATTTTTGGCATCAGTATCGATCACTAATCACCCCCTGATAGTTATTTTGAAAATATATTTAATGTACAGAATTGACCTCTCTACAGATTTATTATAAGTATAGATGTAGATTAAACCATGGTGCTGAGCTAGTTTATAATATGTAGGCGTTGCCAAATGACATGTGAATGACATCGTCACCAACACTTGTGTGGCACTTGAGATCGCTCTCAAGCACTCACGTTACTCGACTTTCCGGTTGAGACACTTAGAGATAACCACCCTAGTTGATGTAAGTAAAGAGTTCTATAAACGATTAGGGTTTTAAGGACATATGGTAAACTGTAGTAAAAAAACGTTTTTATATCATCCTTTATACTTACAATCCATGATGTAAGTCATAGCAATGTTCTCATGAAAAATATAAGCTTTTTTATAAACTTTTATCGTTTTGAATCTTGTCACTAGTGGACATAGTGGTCTTTTGTGGATAGCTGGTTTTGATTGCAGTATAAGGAGAAAAAAACTTTTACAATTACTGTAATTGATAAATAACAAAAAGAATAAAACTATTTGTATTCTGAAATGCGACCAGTGAAAGGGCGAGCGCAGTCATTTACACACTCGAACAGGATTACAATGGGGTAGTGTTAAAACTAACAGGGGTGAAAAATTTTCTTATTACGGCTCGTCATTCCCGAAATCCCCTTTGAATTATAGCCGTTCGAATGCAACGCCTATTTATTATAGGTTTATCCGAACATTGACAAATGCATTATCAATTTATAGGCAGATTCAGTTTCAAACAACTCAGCAATTTTGGTCCAAGTTTTAATGATTTTAGTTACTCCAACAATAATCTATATTCCTATCTGATTTTAATGCCATTTTGTTTTATCTTTGTTCTTGAGACTTGTTGTCATCGACTCGAGGGAATATTGGCAGTGAGTCAGTGTTTATTCTGTATACTGCCAAGTTAATAATCGATGCTAAACTGAATTAGCTATGCCATGCTTAATTTTAATGACACTTTCTAAGCAAGTTTATAAAGTGTACTCAAAGATCTGACTCAAAAAGATTGTGAAGGTTTCAGTTAATAAGGTTAACTTGGAATAAATTATTGACTTAGTCTTTAAGTACATAATTGATTGACGAAGAATCTAGGTCGCCTAAACAGGTAAGGTCGGTTATGAGGTTGGTTACCCATTTTTAACAATAGTTTTTTTTTCTTTGTCTTCCGCTATATCCTAGGAAATATGGTGAAGAATGACTTTGATGCTCTCACAAGCTCTCTCTTTACAGTGAATTTCTTTTCATGAATGGTTTAATTTACACTATCTAAAAACGACTCAGGTAGTTCGCATATCTAACTAGTAAAACATGTGTAAGATATGATAATATTTATATTGCCACAATAAATAACCGGAAATACCTAATAAAACTACTTAATTGGGTGTTATTGATCGCAGTTTATTTGGCATAGAGCATTTATTGGTTAATTCTTACAATATTTTTATGCTTTCTGTGGCTTATACGGTTTTAAGACTTTTTCCTCATATATATATATATATATATATATATATATATATATATATATATACTTCATTTATCTTATTATTACGTTCGGAAATATCTGCAATGATTTACTTGTGAAAACTGTATTAAATCGGTGATGCACTTATCCTAACACTTATTGGAAAAATGCATTTAATTGACATAAGTAAAGTACAATATTAGGGCGATAAATGTATTTCCAATTTAACTATACATGATCTACCGCTTTCATGGCTTTCAACTAAATCTAATATGATCTGCTGACATAGTAATCGGCTTAAATAAATCTCTCACAGTTTCCACTGAGCTGCGTTTTTTTAGAACTGTTTCGTTCGACATTATAAGCTCTTAACTATATATAGTCTATTTTAATTTTAAGCTTAATATAGCTCAACTTTATTTCTTACTATACGTTTTAATATGAGACGGCTAAAAGTTTTGTTTCATTTTTACGGTAGAGTCACGGACCCTATTACTAAGCCTCCGCTGTCTCTCTGTCTGTCTGTCTCCAGGCTGTATATCATAAACCGTGATAGCTAGAAAGCTGAAATTTTCAAAAATGATGCATTTCTGTTGCCGCTATAACAAAAAATACTAATATATAAAAAAACAAATATATATATATATATATGTTTTATTAAGGGCCGTGTTTTATTTCGTATTTTATGTAGACGATAGTACGCAACCCTTTGTGCGCAAGCGACTCTCACTTGGCCGGGTTTTTTTGATATCGTTTCGCGATGTTGCTAGAAATTCATCACCAACCAAACTTTATTATACCATCCTCTCCTTACACAATGTTCATAAGCCACTGAGGAATATCTAATTCGCACTTGCAACCTTCAATCCCACGTCTATGCATCCTCAAAAGGTGTAGCCAGAACATAAGAATAAGATTATCATAAATGGGTTTGAATTAAGTCCTAGTCCAGTAGCACACTAAAACCACAGGATGAGTGGTGAACCCAGCTAGCCACACACACACTTCCCCATTCTTCTTTCCGGTATATTATTTTCGAACCTAGTCTCATATAACACGATTCCAGACACGCTTACTGAGCACTCTCGGACCGTTAACTACTTAAATATTGAAATGAGTCGGTTTTTACACTTTTATTGATTCAATACGAATATCAATACTTCCTCAAAGCGGACACCGTTACTGCTTACGCTTGAAATAACTTCCCGTCTTGAATTTATAAATACACAATAATCATTTTTTTTTAATCCTTGTGAGGTGATGAGAATCCAATCACTAAACATCCTTTATTTACAATCTTTCCTTTCCTCAACTTCTAAAACTGGCTGAGGAATTACAAACTTTTATCTCTGGCTACCTATTTCTAGGAGTTCAAGCCGTAAGTATAGGTAGGAAGATTATTTAAGTTTGACAGCATCATAACGCTGGTCGCCGACCGAAATATAAATATTAATAATTTTGTTATATTAACTTGATTTTTTATTGATTGGTCTATTGTTGTGACGTCAGAGCTGCGTTTTTAAATATTTTATAGACGTCTTCCCAGTTTTCAAGCCCTTGTACATATATACGACCAATGGTACGAAAGAACTATATAGTTGTTAGAACTCTATACCTGGTTTTGTACTAACTAATTTCACCTGTTAGTACAAAACCAGGGGTTACCCTGGATACCTCAGAAGGACGATTCAGTATGTTTATAAGTCCCAAGTTAACTTAATAAAAGTTTACTCAGGATTTGGTCGCGTGATTGAATTCGGTATAAGGAGATCAATAGATTACAAGAAGCAGGGTCGTTGATCGTAAAATGGTTTTTGTACGGTTGCTCCTTAGATCAAGAAACGTTGGCTTACTAGCTGTAATAAAATAGCCCAAATCACAGTTGCAGATCATTGTATCATGTTATCACGTGTGAGTTGAACTAATTGAGTATAGAGTTCATTTTACAATTTTTTATGTGTTTCTTAATATCCCATAATACAAGTCTTAATTAGTTTGGGGCTACCTTAATCTGTGTATAATATGTTCTTATATATATTTATTCATTCTTGTCCATTGATAGTGTTTTGTTTCTATACCAGCACTTTTAATTTTCGTAACTCAGACGTGTGGCTCTATAGGACAAGGTCTATGCCAAGATGATTTAGTGTTTTTTTTTTAAATACATACATACATATACTCACGGCTATAAATCCGTAGAGAGGGGTAGCCAGAGTTAAGGAATTAGAAATTCCTCAGTCACTTTTGGAAGTTGCATGGGGAATAGATGGTAAAATAAAAGTTCTTGGTGATGGGTCTCCAATCGCATCGCCCAAAATCCCTTTAAAGACCCCAATACCGTTAGTCGCCTCTTACGTACACCCACCGGAAGAAATGGGATAGTGCTATTCTAAGCCGACACTACACAGCTAACAGCTTTTTTTTAAAACTTAAATAACGTATTATACCTTAAACGAAACTATAATACAAAAGTATAAATTAACAACTAGCTTAACCGACAGACTTCGTTTCGTACTGTAAAAGTTTACTGACATTCATGTGATGGATTTCATCAAATTGTCATATTTAGCTGACCCGCTGAGGGTTTCTGTCATGCGATTACAAAAAAAGATTTTTTTTTATATTATCCTCACATTTTTTTCTATAGTTAAGAAAATTCTCCATAGCATAAGTAACGCTTTACTTTTTTATTAATAGATATTGTTGCTCAACAAGCCATACTGTGAAATGTCCGAGTAAAACCTAATCACAAAAACACAATGTAAACCCCTCTGTACTATCACGCACCGAGATCCCCTACCCTAGGTTTTAAGTACAAATGGTGACTCACAAGGGTTAGATTGCCAGTTGTGGTCTGTATTCATTATTTGCTCGAAGCACCGGACCACGGAATTTATGGCCAAGCAATAATGTACACTTATTGCTTTTATCTGATTAGATTTACCGTTGCCTTGTTTTATTTTTAAACTGCGCAGATAAAATTTGTTCGGAGTGGCTGAGGTAATAAACGACAAGGTTGGATAACGTGCTTGGTGATATATTTGGATGAACTGATTTCAGTAATAATATACATATTTTCCTATATAATGTTATACACTTATGGTTCCTACTTTTAAATCGTTTTTATGGGGGCTCGAGTGTTAGTATTATGTGGCGGTATAAAAATTGTTTCAAAGTTAATTATCATGTATTACTAATGAGTTATTGGCTTAAATTCTTCTTCACTTAATTGGATGAAGGAATCCCTTTTCGTAATTTATAACCGTATAGCCTTATGTGGTTGAAATTATCATTTGCAACATAACCCTACATTTATTTGTAACCCTCCGGCCAAATTTGCATACATTGCAAACGTATCAATAACATGAGTTTCTGCAACATATGAGTCGATTATTAATTCCACGAAACGGACAATACGACATTAAGCAACATAAAATCATTTCATCTTAAAAGACCATTGTATTCGCTCAGAATGCAACTTCATCGTTTATCGGACATAATACAACGTTGATAAACACTAATCGATTGTTCTCATCTTTCCAGGTATGGCACAACTACATCGGAGAATACGTGATGTGTAAGAACAACACACAAAGCCTATCTATACCTACTTAGCTATCATCACGGCTATAAATCCCAAAAGGGTTGCCAGGGCCTCAGAATGAGATCTTCAGCCACTTTTGGAAGTTGAGTGTAAAATAAAGTATGGTGATGAATATCCAAACACATCGCCCAGTAATCACTAATCATTGCGAAAGAAATGGGTAAGTGCTATTCCAAGTCAAAACTGCAAAGACTGTCTACTGTATTATAGAAGGTTACGATATATGGTGGATGGTTTTGTATAGTTAGGTTCCGACCGAAATAACTACCAAAAGCTAAAATCTTTAGAAACATAATAGCTATAAAACATGACACTAATTTCATAGTGGTCCGAAATGATTCAATATATTAGTGCGGTCAGAGAAAAATAACATTGAATTTGCATATCTTGTATGTGCTGCTTTTGCAAGAATTCTTCTTATCTAGTTAAAAAGTACCACTAGCCGTGCAAAGCCGGGTTAGACAACTAGTAGATTATACGAGTATGGCTTATCGCGCAACGTAATGTGCTGTAAAGAGATATCCCAATAATCCTGAGTAATGTCTTAGGGTTGTCGCCCCATCTCTATATGTGCTAAAGGAGGGGAGCCTTTCTGGAGCATCGGCCAATAATCCTGGCGTGACTTGGCGATGCCTCAAGGGGGTGGCTGTCTCGTAATTTTATTTAATTTCACTCCGGTACCGTTGTTGCTTTCCTTGGCGCATTCGGAATGATCAGGGGATCTCTGATAAATGGATGGAAATATGGGACTGAATTCCTGCAATCTTATTGCAAGACACTTGTTAAGATGAATGGGCGTTCGTAGATAATTTGATTTCTTGTATTTCGTGTTATTTTCTTCCTACAATAGACTGGTATTGCGATAAAGATGATCAAAATCACGCAGATGCATCAAAGCTTAGCTGATCTTTATGTATTTAGATAAAAGTTTGCGGAACATAATAACAAAGCATGACACAGACATGCGAACAAAAGATACAACACTTGTACAATGAGTACATGTCGTGTTTTGAAAGATCCCATATATATATTTTTATAAAAGAAATATCATCACGAAAATACATAGTGTAATAAGAGGTTAGAATAATGAGATTCTAATTCACCACCCACCAGTCGCTTCGAATTACTTCCGAATGGGCAAATATATTAAAAAAATATAAAATTACTAAAGTCAGTGTACTTTGAATAGTAAGCTATTAAGAATAGATTGCTAATAAAATTTCAAAACCACTCTATCATAGTTCTCATAAACAATATCAATGCGGCCTAAATAAGTGAACTCCAAATCATAAAACCAACGAAAACACGCTACAATAAAACCACGAGCTCTCGCATAATCCTTGACCGAAATAAATTGGTTTTGAAAACATTTAACACCTCGGTGCGACTTGGCCCGGGTTAGCTACCTGCAGTGAGCTAGTGATGCTACGCCATTGCGGACAAGACGTCAGCCCGATGGCTGCCGATAAAGAGCGGCCTGTTTTATAGAGCCTCGTTATCGCCGACTAGGGGCCCTAAATCAGATACCTTTCCTTCGTAAACCCCTTAAGTCTGACAACGTTCGACAGTCTGCGCCTCCAGGGAACATTGTTAAGGAAAGCTGCTTCAGAATTCCCCTTTTCTTTGATGTTAATGGCAGCGTTTGACCAGTCGACTCGTTTTTATTGGCCGCTCGCAATTGGCTCGAAATTATCCCGTTCTGTGTTGCAAATTGCTGTTTTAATGATTGTGTAAAATGGTGTTGTATCTTGTTAAATTGCAATAAGGTTTCACGCATATTAATCAAATAAATTTTATTACTTTTTAAGGTGAAACAATTGTTTCTCCATTTGTTCATAGCGCTAGTTTACGCTAAATTGGATCAAAAAGGAATATAATATAACATTTACATAAAATATTCTCCCTACTGTGTTTACTGTACCTTAACTAACTTAAGTACATATTGGCGTATCTTTCTATCTTGAGGTTACACCAATATGACTTCAAACAGAAGTAAGCTGAATGAAACATGATTACATAATAATATGTTTGGTAGATATTCTAAGATAAATTAAATTATTTACTTACTCCTCCTTAATGACTCCGTATTGAAATTTTATTGTGCTTGTTTGATTGGCATGGAAGTGGGCCGTATTTTTTTACATTTTTACCACAACCAAATGTTAAACAATATATCACGCTCATTCAAGTAAAGTGTCGCGTCAATCACAATAACAACTGCCGAATCAACTAGATAAACTACACGTCTAGACTTAAAGTCTAGAAAGACAAGCTTTATATTAGTCACGCTCTAGCTGCAATTTCCTTCGTTGGCTATTGTTTGTGTAAAACGCTCCTTCTTTTATGATGCCCGCTGCCTATGCCCGATGCACGCTGAATTCCAAACACAGAACACAATGCGCCGATGATATTCTATGTTCGAATTGCTAATTTGAGCGGGAATGGTAATTGGTTTGTGTAGCTGTTGCTACGGAATGCACGGGATTCCGGTTGGTCCTTCGAGCCGCGTTGTATCTACGGAATTTCAATTCGATAGTTTATTTCGTTACTTCCTGATGCAGTGTTTTAATATGACGGTATTTTTAATCTCAAATATATCCGATGTTCATCACAACCTGCATATGTAACCTTACTGAGCAATCGAATCTAAACTGTATGAGGAGATAAGGTCAAAGCCCGCCACGAAGTCCTAGTACGGTGTGGCATAGCAGACTAGCGAGTACTACGGTGTTGGTAGTCAGGACTATATGCGTTAAAGTCCTACGAGGCTAGGGATCTTAATTTTCGGATACGCTGGGCGGTTCAGCCTGCGATATCTTCTCGAATTAAATTTGTGAGTTTATTCCACGGTAATAGAACCTGGAAAGTACGCAAAAACTCATGTCCCTTAATTACCGCAAATCTACAGCAAAAACTGTAATCAAATTTCCTGCTACACTGCATTTGAATTCATTACAATAAAAAACTAGTATCTGAATACGTCAAAAACGACGGGAATACAATGTTTTTTAAATACTAACGGGTTTTTTCAATCATCGTACAATAAATTCCGGGACAGAAATTTTATTTTATTTGCCAGCAATTTAAATGTCATTCAACTTATATTTTGTATTCTTGTATTGTATTGGGTCAATTCTCTTTATTCTTGCCTCGAAAGTTAAAATTCAACTAACAATATTCTAATCGCATTGGACAGTAAGTGTTTTTCTTCCCATAGCATTAAATATGATTTCGTAATACAGAATATATATTCGAAAATGAATCGGACTCAATCAAAAGTCGAATCCTCAAAAAAATCTCATCAACACTGCTCCCTTCTTGTTTGTCCGCACTAATCTAATCTATACTTATAATAAATCTGTAGAGAGGTCAATTCTGCACATGAAATATATTTTCAAAATAACTATCAGGTGGTGATTAGGGATCGATACTGATGCCAAAAATGCAATCAGTAAAATTTTTGTCTGTCTGTCTGTCTGTCTGTCTGTCTGTCTGTCTGTCTGTCTGTCTGTCGGTTTGTATGTTCCTTATGGAAACAAAAACTACACGACGGATTTTAACGAAACTTGGTACAATTATTCTCCATACTCCTGGGCAGGTTTTTGTATACTTTCCAGCAGAGTAGTAAAGGGGAATTTTGGGAAATTTTGGGAAAACGGGAGAAGTAACTCCATTTTTTAAACTTCCGTCGCGTGTGCAGCCTTAATGGTAAAACTTACATAAAAATCATGTATGACGGAAATATTTTTCGTAAAATTATCTTAAAAAAAATTCTCAACAGTTTATGTCTATCTTTTACGGTTGACTCACAATAACACGTGTAATTCCTGATAGCTTAGCAGATCGGAACATTCAAATTATATTTGTTTACTCTTACGTTTGTAAACCTCTCACTCATCCCTAATTTAAAAAAGGTAACATTATTACCTATTCAATAAAAAAAGAATCATAGAAATACGTAGAGAAACACCGAAATTATACATAAAATAAGCCATCGCGCCCGTGACCAAAACCGAATCGTTACTAATTTACATTTAACATACTAGATGGCGCCAGTAGTTGCATCCTACAACACGTAATGATTTATTTTTTAGATTGTTATAAATACTTCATAGCGTTTTATTCCAAAATTTGCTATTAAACGGAAATACTGAACCGTTCATTAAAGCGCATTAAAAATCACCAAACTACACTGTTTAGGGAGTGCTGTAAATTTAATAAATTGAAAACATTGCGCTGAATTTCACAATGCTTGAGCAGTGACTAAAGAAAGAAACCTCAGATATTTAAAAAACAACGCTACCCGTGCGAAGCTGGGACGATCCACTAGTCCAGAATATAATTATAAGTGGTGTCATGACGCCAGCACGTAGAAAATTAAGAGCAGCCCCTCAGGAGCACCGACGGTGGAATTTTAACAAGGCGATTACCAGCCATATAGTGGGGTGCTTTTGATTTTTACCTTACCAGTCGAGTTATGGTAATGTCTAGGTGGCTTTGATATGGTAAAAATTTTGTTGGAGAAGGTAGTTTGATGTGACAGAATGATAATGTCACTGAGTTTCAGTTGAAATGTGTTGTTGAGTTGTTTTTAGTTCTTGAAGATGATTTTAGATTTTGTTTTATGTATTGTGATTAATTTTGCACATTTCTTGGTATAGTAATTATATTTTGATTAATGTGCAACAGAAGTTCATATGCTTTACTTACTGTTTAATTAAAATGCAGTAATTCTATAAAATAATGTATGTATGCTACTTATACTTCTTCAAACCATGATTTAGTTATTATTTCCACATGATTAAAAATGGAACATTAAATTTTCGAAGCTCAAGTCTTAACATACAAAACTGAATGCTTGACTGTCTCAAAATGTATCTCATTATCCTTATGTCCATACCACATTGTCTCACCCTCAAGACACGAAATAAAAATCGTGGCGAGATAATGAAGTGCCGTTAAATTTAACCATAATGTGTTAAGCTCCGTCTGCTATCATAAATAACAACATAACGAACAGTGTTAAAGTATAAATTATGCAGTTTAAGAAAAGCGCTCGCTGTTATTTTATTTGATTTATAATCCAAGACCACTTTCTAAGAAGGGTAATTCAAAGTTTTAATATAAATATAGTATTAAGGGCTATAGACTCAATCACTGCTTTTAGTATTATCCCCGTTTACTATGTGTTTTTAGATAGGCTTAAGGCATTGCTATTTTTCAGTCACACAAAACAGCAAATTAGTTAAAATCCAGTAAATTTTAGTTAGCTCAAACTCGTGACCTTAACTTTGTGTAAACTTCAATAGTTTTAGCGAGTACTGAACAAGTCATTTGATTAATTACACTAACTGAATTTCATGATTATCAGAGTCCCATTTTTAGTATACTTAATTTGTTTAATAATTTGTTTTTAATTGGATGGAAATGTATTTTTATCCATATTTGCGTAATCTTCCTTCAAACAATATTTGGACTTTGCCTACACATTATGTTTTTTTTAAATAGGGATATCGTTAAATTTGTCTTCAGATAATAAAAAAGTTAAGAGTGATATATTTATAGACTAAAAGAATATATTTAGAAGAACAAAAAAGTCGAAAACGTTTACGTTATTTCGTTTTATGTTACACAACTGTTGAAATTCGTGGAAAACTTAATCACTTATCTGGCAAGAATACTTCGTTACTGTGTTGTTTTTGGTTAAGTTTTCGTCGTGCCGTATCGTGTTGGATTACTGGGGAGATGAGACACATATGGTTCTCAGTCAATGAGCTTTTACGGTTCTGTTGTTATAGGAATATTTTTATGTGTATTTTTAAATATAGTATACCGTGAAGATACGGTAAGTAAAGAGTGTATTTAGATCGGTACTTTCATTTCACCATATTTTTCCCACACGACTCCCAAAAGTGGCTGAAGAATTTCTAATTCCCAAGCTCTGGCTACCCATTCAAGGGATGTATAGCCGTGAGTATATGTATTTATATTTATAACCACTATAAATCCTACTTGACATAAGAAATGTTATATAACCTTTTAAAAATTTTAGTTATGCATAGTTAATTCGCCGTTGGTTTGTGTAAATATTTAACTGTACTTTGTTAGTACAATAATGAGTATATTGCTTTTTGGTAACATAACTGTGTTGATTTCCTATTCTAGCAGTGAGAACCAATTTGGTTAAAACTATATAGATATACAAACAGGATATAGCTGAAGGGGTATCAGAACTACTTGAGAGGCATAGAAAATCGAAATACAAGCAATAATTTAGGATGCTATATATTTAAATTTTGAATACGTTGTGTAGTTTTTTTGTATGTTGAATGTATCCAAAAAAACCGTGTCGCCCAGAACGCAGGAAATGACAAGGACTCAATGGCTGTTCAGATATTATGTAGCTACTTTGTTGAATCTTGTTCCATTTCAAATTATAGAACAAGCGAAGAAAATAAGACAATATTCTGTTACTTCCATCCATTCGAAAACGATGTTATCGAAACAATTACACTGTGTGATCTGCCCCCGATGCGTATTAAATAACTAAAATATTGTGTATCAATAATGACAGCTTTTCTCGAAAAAGGCGTGAGGTAATCTGACGGCGGAATTAAAGAATAAATCTGATTTTGAAGTTAATCTTAAAGTATAAAATAATACTATTTTTGAAATCCGGAACCCTTACCAACGCACGTTCGAATAAACATAATTTATCGTGTCATAATCTCATCTATACCACTTTAACACGCTCTGCACATTCACACGAGTATATCTCAACAAAAACCTATTCGAATAAGAATAACCGACATATTTCGTGTATCGAAACCCAAACACAACCCATTTCCACCTTTTTTTTACATTTCTTCAACAAAAATATATTCAAAAACCAACCTTATTTGGATAAGATTAAGGGTGAATTAGGGAGTTTAATATGGCATATGGTTTTATGGCTCGGTTCGATCAAGTGAGCGTCTCAGCGAGGTGTATTTATGAGTTTTTATAGAGAAACATGTGTTGTCTTTGAAAATTAATTTCACCGCGTGGGAGACACCTGAGAACAGCAGTAAAATAATTAGTTTACTAAGAATCCTGTAGGCCTACAGCACATAAAAAATATATTACTATCGTCATTATTCGTCACAGATATACGTTAGAATATTGAGCGACCGAAGATTTATATCATGAGTTCATGACGAATAAACCATTTATTATAACAAATGAAAAGAAAAACGGTTTTATGTTCAGGTTTTCGTAAGACGCTATACCTTTAAAATAATGATAAGATAATCACAATGTCTCAATAGCCATATTTTTTCTCATCTATTAACTAATCTCAATATGCAGGCCCGCGGTGTTTAATTTATTAAATTTTAATGACCCATATTTAATGCCATATCTTTGCAACACGGGCTTAGAAATAAGGCAGTATACGTAACATTTCGTTTCCTAACTACAAAAATAAGTCAAGAAGACAGTGTGAAACTTCTTTTATTTAAAACGAATGTTATTAACGCCAGCCGCACAGTTCCCGCCCGCTGTCTTGGCGTGTGCTAGTAAATTGCATTTTTTAGTTTCAACTCGGATGGACTCGCTATTTACATTCAAATGCATTGAAGTGTCTGCTGTAAACCATTTTTATTATGCTGCATATTCATCTGAATGGGGTTTTAAATGTGTCGCAAATTTACTTTTACATCTGCTTAAGTACGTCTTAGCTCTTGTGTGTTGTAAATATACCAAATGGTAGAAGGTTTTTGTAAATTAAATAAATAGCCGTGATGTGAAACAAAACCATGGCGACATTGTCAGTTATCTGTTTTAAAAACGTACTTCAATATAAAAAATAAATACAAAAACCACCAGGAAAATTCTACTTGGGCACTTTTCTCTAATAGAACCTGCTTTTACTTTAACTTTTACTCTCGCTAGAAATTTGTCACCTGGCTATCGGCTTGATTGTAATATCGATTCGAGTTAACCATTGTGCCCGTGAAGCCTGGTTAATCAGAATCTTTCAAGGAAATTAATAGAGTTATCTCTTCCGAAATGAAAGTCTCAGCTAAATCGAAGATAACACCGGAAGCGGTTTTGATATGAAAGATACTAGATATCTGGACTGTCTTTGCGTTAATTATGTGATCTGATTAAATGATGATCTAGATTTACTACATTCGCTATTCACAAAGGTATGAAATTGGTATATTAGCTTGAATTTATTACTTTGTAATCCGTATGTTAGTCTTAGAATAACATTCATCCATTAGTTCCCATGGGTTTCGTAAGAAGCGACTATATTGAGTGGGCTTATTAAGTGTTTTTTGGGCGATATGGTCAACACAGTTGCCAAAATTGGCTTAAGCTCTAACTACCCCTTTTGGGATATAAAGCCGTAAACGTAATATATAGACATAGTCTGTATGTGTCCTTACTCCATTATTCTTATATTGTGAAATGGAATGGAATGCTACGATAAAAGGGCACGAGACCTTTGAAACAAAAGAGCAGTGCTTTAATGCGTGTATAGATTAAAAGCTATCTATAGAGTAGAAGAGAATAGTCGTTCATTTGATAGAATATGGGTAACAATAAGGTGTTCAACGTTAAGAAAATGTTCATACATATACTACTAACAAGAAAGTGTGCAAATGTTTACAATACATAGTTTAAATAATTTAAAAGGCAGATTTTTTAAATTTTATTTTACAGCTATTTTGTAGCAATAATAAGAAATAAAGATAAACGTCACCAACATACATATGAATATAACACAACATAACATAAACGTTCACGCCGAATATCCCCGAAGGGGTTGGCAGAGGTACTAATACTTCTGAACATCACGTGACTTTGTCACCTGGTGTTCAGAGTACCCACGTTATACATTATGAATACTTATAAGTAAAACAATAAAAAAGAGTGGTAACTATGCAAAATGCAACAAAATGGCTTCTGACTGAGACGCAGCAGAAATGCTTGTGAGTTTTGCCTCACAACACTGATTTTGAATCAGCACGAGTCAGAGAATTTGTTAACGATGCGGTTGGAGACCCATTACGAACAACTTTTATTTTATTATCTTTTCCCCACTCTACTTCCAAAGGTGGCTGAGGGATTTCTTATTCTTAAGCTCTGGCTACCCCTTCTTGGTATTTATAGCCGTGAGTATATGTAATGTATGTGTGAATACATATATTGATAATTTATAATAACTGTAATAAAAAATAGGTTCGTTATATATATCTGTGATACAAAAAATAATGACTTTGATAACTTGTTACGATTTACTCATAATTACAAAAAAAAATTACTTTATGAAGTAATATTAAATTTAAACACGGTATCATAAATTATTGATTATAACTCTGGAATTCGTCATTGCTGTATCCTCATACAGTAATGTTGAATGAGTGTAAAATATTGTATGATACTACTAGTAGTATGCATATTATACAAAACCAGCGAAGTGGTTTGTCACCCTGCCCCCGTGGTCTCGCGGTTAAGCGCTTGACTTCAAGTACGGAGGTCTCGGGTCCGATCCCCGGGGAGAAAAATCTCAAATTTAATTTGTAAGATTTAATAATTTAAATCTTTTTGTTGCCAAGGTTGGAGACCCATTACGAACAACTTTTATTTTATTATCTTTTCCCCACTCTACTTCCAAAGGTGGCTGAGGGATTTCTTATTCTTAAGCTCTGGCTACCCCTTCTTGGTATTTATAGCCGTGAGTATATGTAATGTATGTGTGAATACATATATTGATAATTTATAATAACTGTAATAAAAAATAGGTTCGTTATATATATCTGTGATACAAAAAATAATGACTTTAATAACTTGTTACGATTTACTCATAATTACAAAAAAAAATTACTTTATGAAGTAATATTAAATTTAAACACGGTATCATAAATTATTGATTATAACTCTGGAATTCGTCATTGCTGTATCCTCATACAGTAATGTTGAATGAGTGTAAAATATTGTATGATACTACTAGTAGTATGCATATTATACAAAACCAGCGAAGTGGTTTGTCACCCTGCCCCCGTGGTCTCGCGGTTAAGCGCTTGACTTCAAGTACGGAGGTCTCGGGTCCGATCCCCGGGGAGAAAAATCTCAAATTTAATTTGTAAGATTTAATAATTTAAATCTTTTTGTTCATGAAAACCTCATGTGGGGATTATTACTAATAAATAAAGAATAAATAAAGGAAAGAAAAATTTCGACACAGGCGGGATTCGAACCCGCGACCTCGGGTATACGCCCCCGTCGCTCTTGCCAATTGAGCTACCGTGTCAATATACCCGATACGGCGTATACCCGAGCTCGCGGGTTCGAATCCCGCCTGTGTCGAAATTTTTCTTTCCTTTATTTATTCTTTATTTATTAGTAACTAGTGGATCGGCGCAGCTTCGCACGGGTAGCATAGTTTTAAAAATATCTGAGGTTTCTTCAATCACTGCTCAACCTTTGTGAAATTTAGCGTAACTTATAGCACTCCTGAATAGTTCAGCTTTGTGACTGTGAAAGCACTTTAATGAACGGTTCAGTATCTCCGAAAATAAACCCATGCAAACAAACAATCAGAGTTACAAACTTTGTATACATCGTACATATACTCACGGCTTTCTTTTGCCCGCGCAACCATTACTAAAAAAATATCGTTATAGCATGATTCACTATACACGTGCGACGACAGGACTGTGGCTATGGACTATGTGCGTGGCTTATTTCATGTATTTCTATACCGATTTCTATGATTCTTTTTTTTTTATTGTGAGTCAACCATTCAATAGACATATGCTGTTGAAGATTATTTTAAGACAATTTTATGTAGAATATTTCCGTCATACATGATTTCTAGGTAACTATAACCATTAAGGCTGCACACGCGACGGAAGCTTAAAAAATGGAGTAACTTCCCCCGTTTTCCCAAATTTTCCCAAAATTCTCCTTCACTACTCTGCTGAACACTATAACCTACCCAGGAGTATGAAGAATAATTCTACCAAGTTTCGTTAAAATCCGTCAAGTAGTTTTTTATTCCATAAGGAACATACAAACCGACAGACAGACAGACAGACGGACAGACAGACAAAAATTTTACTGATTGCATTTTTGGCATCAGTATCGATCACTTATCACCCCCTGATAGTTATTTTGAAAATATATTTAATGTACAGAATTGACCTCTCTACAGATTTATTTTAAGTATAGATACTCCCCATTTTCATGAACAAAAAGATTTAAATTATGTGATAGTTAGGCGTTCTCAACATTTGCATTCTATCTGAAAAGATAGACAAGTGGCCTTCCGAATTAGTAAAAAATTCGGAGGTAGGAAACGCAAACACTACTAAAATGTGTAAAAGAAATAAAGGATAGAAGAATTTCGCGGTGGCAGCCATTGACACGGTAGCTCAATTGGCAAGAGCGACGGGGGCGTATACCCGAGGTCGCGGGTTCGAATCCCGCATGTGTCGAAATTTTGCTTTCCTTTATTTATTCTTTATTTATTTGTAAGATTTAACCCAGTTTGGAAGGGTACTGCAGGATTGAATCACCTTAGTATCCGAAAATTAGATGATTCCGTGCTTCGGAGGGCACGTTAAGCCGTTGGTCCCGGTTACTATTACGATAGTAGTCGTTAGACTGCCAACCCGCAATTGGCCAGCTTGGTGGACTAAGGCCAAATTACCCTACATAGGGTAGGCTCGAGCCCCTTGGTGGGGTCATATATGGGCTGTGAGTAGGTTTGTCACAACCGTAAGAGTGCAAAAATAATATTATCAAAATTGTATAGTACTGCCCAAGTCTGAAAGACCTTAGACCTTTAGACCAGTTAGACCTTTTTGCACCTCCCTCGATTCTTACTTATAATAATTGCTCGTCATCTCTAACTTATCTGTGGTTAATGTGTTCATTTATGACACTGTCTCAGTTTTAATTTAAACGGTAAAAGTGAGGTAAAATATCATTCTTGTTGTATAGTGTGAGTTATAAACTATAATGGTTATACACTACAATGCAATGCTTGGAATGCTCGTGAAATAATATTATTGAGGAAATATGTTAATTAATGCACAATAAACAGCCTGATACGTTTTGTTTATTCGCGGTCGAAACAGAATTATATGAATACGAACCCAATTCACTTAAAATACACACATGCATACATATTCTCACGCCATTAGTTCCCATTGGGGTAGGCAGAGACTATCAATCGCCAGTTTGTACGATCGTGACAAACCTCTCTAGTTTCGTTTAAATTCATCAATATTGTCATTCATGCTAAAATAAAGCATATAAATAAATCAACTCTAAGGCTAAAGCAAAGACAAAAATTATAGTGGAAATTACCTTTATATTGGAACTGTAATACTTTCATGAGTGTAAACTCGAGCATACAACTTTATACAGATCGCCTTATAATAAAACGTACGTATACGCCAAACCCACCCACACCGTGTGAATGGAAATGCACCAACATTTATTCAGTAAAACTAAAACAGACACCTCATACTAAATGAAATTGTATCTCTCTCCTTGTCACGTTTGAACGTAGTTCTCAATACGGCCAAGTGCTTGCTCTTGTACGCCTGAACACCCTTGGTAGTAGATAAAAGCATATTTGTTTTATAAATAAACAAGTAAACCTTATCTTGGGTAAGGGTCGCCAACCTACTCGAGCACATGTGTTCGTAATCACACGAACAACTTTCAACTCCCCTCGTCACGTTACCACAAGTTATTCTATCCATTAAATTCTTATTCAAATTATTGTACATTACTTGAATTCGATTGAGTTGGTGAATGTCACTACCCTGTTTCTTCCTGCGGCTGTTGAATGAGGCTAAGGAACTAGGGCTTTTTAAATGGTGTTGGTCTATATGGTGGACCACTAAAAGTCTTTTTGGAATAAGATATAAACTTAAGAAAGGTAGGTAGCTTCTTTAATGTATCATATGTCATGTTGATCTTGGTCACTTTTAAAAATGGCGGGCTATCTTTGATAGCAAAAAGATTATATAAAAATACCGCACAAAAATAAAAGCTTATTTATATGTTTTCGTTGCTGCAATTTTTCGTGAATTTATTATTAGATTTTTGGCCACGTTCCAATATACACGGGGCAGTCTTTCAACGATTATAGTAAATGTCTATTAAAGGTTATTTGCAAATATCTCCTATAGATGCCGTTTAGTTGTGCAATATAGGCCTTGATCGCTCAGCAATCTCTCTCGCGTGCCAATATCCGCAGTTTTGGAAAGTATCTGTTTTATTCACTGCTACACGACTGAGTTTGTTAGCAGCTACATCTAGCACTTTTGTTTCTTTTTTGTACTGCAGTGTGAAGGTGTTTTACAATTACATTGATACAAGCGCCGTGTAGTGTCGGCTTAGAATGTCACTATTACCCCTTTCTACCCACTAGTGCCGTAAGGGGCGACTAAGGGTATGAGGCTTTTTTGAGTGGTTTTTGGGCGATGTGGTTGGAGACCCATCACCAACGATACTTGTACGATATTTCTACCATCTTTTCCCCTATCAACTTCCAAATGTGGCTGTGGAGTTTCTAGCTCTAGAGCTCTGGCCTCCCCCTTTTGGCATTTATGGCCGTCAGTATGTGTATGTTTGTGTATGTGTATTCGTTAATTTAGATCAAACAAGATTATGCGATGTTCGTGTTGGTTTCGATTCTTCTATAAAATACGAATAGTTCGTAGACCTGAGTTGGATTTATGACTAGTTGGCATTCGACTGTGGTCTTAACAATTTCCTGATACAGCAGTAGCTATTATGTTGAGGTGAAGGTTGCAGCTATTGGGGTTATCGCTAATCACTATGTACTCGTAATTATACAATCGATTTGAAACCGGTTTCGTTGTCATTTGACACGATTCATATACCTACTAATGTTTTCAACAATTAACAAAAACATGAAACGCAAAAAAATATATCTAAATGTTTTTTTTGTCTTAGTATGTAAGTGTCTTATAAAAGTGATTACAGAGAAAAACGAATGCTTAAGTGGAAAGTGTCAGTTAAGTGCTCTATAAAACCCTAACGACCTATTTGCTCGCTGCTAAGTCGGATAAGCATCATAGTGGGCTGTCTTGCCACATCTCAGACCGATCTTATTCCTATCAGTACATCTTTGTAGTATTTCCTTAAATAGGGTTTCTAGGTTTGTACTTTGGTTTCTGTTTGCTTTTAGAATCTTGCTGATTAAGATTTATTATATCTATACTCATCACTGTAAGTCCCAAAAATGAAGTTGCGCAGCTTAGCAAGTAACTATATAATTTTATTTTTAATAAAATTTATAGATATTACATTAAGTATTTGCTCTATCACTAGGCTAAGTTGGTATCGCAAGGATTGATTTAATGTTTTTAAACAGATGATTGAAGACTGTCTCAAATAAATATGTAAACGTATTTGTGTACAAAACTTTGTGTGCCTTTTGTTTGTTAACTTGCATAAATATTTTCAACCATGCTGCAAACATATTTTTTTCGCCTTTATTCTTCCACCTTTTACTTTTTAATACAACCTGTTGTTTGAGGCAAAATTAATAAATAACGAACAAGCTTTTATAAGAAGAGTTTGAAAAATACAAGTGTAACTCTAAAAGCGTTTATTTAAAGCTATGTTTGGCAATAGCGGTGCACAATCGGATCGCCTCAGAGCAATGTTCGCGCAACGTCAACATTGCGTAACGTACATTGTTTGTGTTGTCTGCGGAGGGATTCTTCTATTTTTACTATACAACTGTAAGGAAATTTATCAATAAATAACTTTGAATACTTTTTGAATAATATTATAAAAAGGTCAGAAGTCAAGACTCTTAACTATTTTTCAAGAATTTTTGAGCACTGTAAAACGGTATTACCAGTCATATTCCAAGGACAATAAAAAGTACAATGAAGTATTTAATCATCCTGAGAGTATAAAAATATTCATACATCACGCAAAATTTTCCCTATTAGGTAGCTACCGATTAAGTCCGTCAATCGCCACTAACCGGACGATCGAAGTCTATCTTTAATTTTTGCATTTATTCTTTACACTTTGGATGCTTGCCTTTTATCTATCTTTTATTTGAGCTAAATGTTTTCATCTACTGAAATACCGAACATTAGCTTTTAAATATCTTTTTCATCACTTTACCGTCTTCTTACTGTGGCATAAACTTGACTCGTCTGAACTGCATAGTCTCAATGATGAACTTGACATCTCGATACTCTTTCTGAAATGAAGGGACTGACTTAAAAACGAATACCAAAGTTTTCTTATGAGTAATCCGGTTATTTTCCATGACGGTTTATTCCAAAACTTCGCGTATCTTAATAGGAAAAAAACCAAACACGAACAGTAACAAAACAAGTAGTTCTACAACTACTTTTACTCGTAATGTGAAGGGAGTTATAAAGGATAGAATTGTCCTTCTAAATGAATTAATCCTTCGAGGTTTTATTATTTTTTCCTAATAATAATTGTGTTGCCACAACAATTTCGCCATTGTGCAAGAAAACAACTATGTATGTGTCGTTTACCGCTATCAAATATTACAAATTCGCTATCAATTACGAAGCATAAATTACTTTTATAACCAAAAAGTGAGATATTATTTGTTTCTAAGATAGTGAAAAATGAAATACTAAAAATGAGAACAACATACTAAAATATTGAAAACCTGACAAAACCTTGACTAAGAAGAATAGGTGGACGGGTATCTCAGACGGAATCGCTGTCTCGCTTTAGATTCCCATCATTGTGAACCGTTTCAGCGAAATTGAATTGCCAAGTGTCAGTGTTGTCATTGGCATTCTTTGTTTTGACGGTTGGGTAACAATAGCATCACATCATATGATCGTACAGATCATACACGAGGTACGATCAAGGTTGCTGGCTTCTACAGATTTCAATGAGTTGTTCGTATTTCGTTATTAGTATTGGTAAAAAGTGTAGTGTCGGCTTAGAAAATCACTTACCTATTTATTTCCTTTAGGGGTCTTTCAAGGCGACTAAGGTTATGGGGGCTTATTAGGTGTTGGATGGGTACTGTATCTGGAGACAAAACATCCTTTATTTTCCTAACTCAATATTGGCCGAGTGTGAGAAATAATACAACTATGGCTACCCCTTTTTGGAGTTCATAGCCGTGAGTATATGATAGTTTGTTACTGATATTTGATTTTGGTTAACTTGTACCAATAAAGCATTCGGAATCTGTCTGCCCTCAACAATTATTTTATTGAGGCTTTTGATATATGTTACAGCACAGCACCAACGAACACTACTTAAACGTGTAAAAGAAATAAAGGATAGAAGAATTTCGCGCTGGCAGCCATTGACACGGTAGCTCAATTGGCAGAGGTCGCGGGTTCGATTCCCGCCTGTGTCGAAATTTTATTTCCTTTATTTATTCTTTATTTACCAAAAAATTACACTGTCTAACTAGTTATTACAGCTTATAAGATAGAGCCTATTGACATACGGACAGACAGATACATTGAAATTTCAGTAATAGGGTCCTGTTTCACCTTCTTGGTACGGAACCCTCAACATGATAAATTCTGTCATAGGGTGACGACACACTACCCTTATCTCGTCCTACCAAGAACACTCAACGTTTCGTCACCCACGCAGTTTCTTCCGTATAATGATTAATGAGAATTCCCAAAATGTAATTTGTTAACATTATAAACGATATTCCTTGTATCTTTTATTTTGTTAAAATATTATATAATATATCGCTGTTTGGTGTCGGCTTAGAATAGCGCGTCAAAGGCGACTAAGGGTATCGGGGCTTTTTAAGTGATTTTTGGGCGGTGCAGTTGGAGACCCATCACCAAAAACATTTATTTTACAATCTTTTCGCCACTTAACTTCCAAAAGTAGCCAATGGAATTTCCTGATTCTGAAGCTTTGGCTACCCCATTAAGAGATTCATAGCCGTGAGTATATATTTATGTTATTGTATAATAAAAAGAAATTTTACCTTTCGTTAAGAATTGTATCAAATTATAAGAAAAACTAATAGTAGATTTGTTTGATATACTGTAACTTCTAAAATACTAAACGCAATTAACAACGGAGTAGCGTTTGAAGCTTCTTAATTAAGCAATCAATAAATAATTCCTAAATAGGCGAATATTAATAGTTATTGTGGCATAGTTATTATTACCTGGCGTTAAAAAAACCGTTATCAAACCGAGTTGGGTCTAAAAATACTCGCGAAAACTTGTTACGTTGAAAACAAGCTTATTGTCTGAACCAAGTAATAACTTTCAGTAGTCTCATTTTCTTTGGAGAATCTAACATAACGGGACGCACAGGCACGGATGTTCACTGAAAGTTTCTAGAGTCAGAACAAAAGATGAGTGTTTAATGTCTTAACACGTGAATTTTTCTAGTTTTACTTTCTGGTATTGCACTGATTTTTTTATGTGGTTGCGCAAGGGCCTCACTAGAAGATAACTTAAATCAGTAGATTGGACACATCACCACGGATAAAGATTACAAATAAGATATACGTCATTTTATAGAGTGATATTAACTAAAACACAATAAAAAAATCTAAAGATATATTTAAAATACTTAATTAATCAATTATATACAAAACACATCGGTATAGAACGGCCTTAACTTCACAACGTCCAATTGCCATAATGCATACGGCTATTTATATTGTTGCTGATTGGCTGCCCCGCAGTTATAAGCATGTATGCGTAAGGCACATAATAAAAGGCGATGTAACATATGAACACGAGTAAAGGTATAATAAAAATATATTCATCATTCTTATAGAGTCACATGAACTAAAAAAACAGATCAACAAATCAGAAAAAGGTATATTCTAGGTGGGCATGAATAATGAATGCTACGTAATGCAAAATCGGAGCGAAATGGCGACTGATTGTCTAGTACTCGCTAGGACTCCCATAGACTAACATGAGAAATTTTGAAGCGTGATAATTCCTCCATGGTAGGTCCGATCAGCAATTATATTGTCTCAAAACCTTTTCATCAGTTTGGGGCACCATCGAGGGCCTTGGTCTTGATCGATTCGACGGTTTGGGAGGAGTTCCCTAACAAGCGAAATACAAACTCTGGTTTAAATGGACTAATACGTAATTAATCAATTGCATACTACACATTCAAGTCCACACTGGCAAGTGGCAAGTTCGCGCGGTGCAATTTAACCTCACAACGTCCAATTGTCATAATGAATACGGCTATTTATATTGTTGTTTCTATTGCTGCTAATTGCCCGGCCCGCTGAGGGTAAGCTGAGTCACGAACTGCTATTAGTAGGATTACTACCTACTTACACACTTATTGGCGTTGTTGTACTGAATTCGATACTACATACATACATATACTCACGCCGTTAGTTCACATTATGGTAGGCAGAGACTATCGATCGCCACTTTGTACGATCCTGGCAAACCTCTCTAGCTTCGTTCACATCCATCAACCTTTTCATACATGCTCTTTTGTTTTTCATACTTTGGACACCTGCCGTTTTGAGCACATTCTCTATTTGGTCCAAATAAGTCCTCAAAGGTCGTCCTTTACTAACATTACCTTTCACACTGACTCTATAGATCTCTTTCACCAATTGACTATCATCCATCCTCTCTATGTGCCCAAATCATCTCAACATTCCTTTTTATATCTTTTCACAAATCATCTTTTACGCTGCCCTTTTTTTTATTCGATAAAATATATGAGCATTATCAAGGCTTCAAATGTGCTGGAAGAGTACTTATGTAAGTAGGATCAATAAATGTTTGATTGATAATTTTGCAAAGGTACATAAGTACCCTTTAATCATATTTTATATTTTAAGCCCTAGCAACGATAATATATTAACGAACTCGACGGTTCTCGATCATTGTGAAGTGTCGACATATTAATTTGGATTATTATTAATAGTCCAGACGATATCTACACAAAACGGTATGTATTATTTGAAAAGTGTTGACACACATGACGCGATAGATTGCTTCTGGATAATCATTTTCTTTGATTGATTTAAATGTCTTATTAAGCTAAAATTATATTCACGTATTTTTCTAAGTCAGACTGTATACTTGTTACTGTATATTCCGGCTTGGTTTATATTTTATGAATATGAAACATAAAAAACATGGTGTTTTGTGATATTTTTGACAATTCTTTATGCGCTTTATTTTTCTCGTTCCTTACAAGAATATATATAAGAAGAAGAATGAATGTGAGAAAAGCAAGAGAGTTGTCAAGATCGTGAAAAGTGGCTGTCGATAGTCCCTAGAATTAGTAAAATCCAGACCAATATTTCTGTCAGGTGTCACGACAGTAATACGGGATACAAATTATTGCAGAAGTCGTAAACAAATTATCGTTTCGCGCGCTGCTTGTTTAGTATGTCAGCTATAAATTAATATAAACGGAATCTTGACACGCGTTTCCATTTGATACGATACCTATTTGTGAAATTTTCTTCTTGTTTTGTGTTTCGTATTGTTTTAAATATGTACGAAATTTATTGAGAATTTTTTTTTTTTAAATATTTATTATTGACACCTTTTATGATATCTAAACTGAATTAGAATAACGATGTTTATATATGCTTTGCTTTTACTCTACATAATCATAATCTGCCATACGAAACACGCTCATCTTCCTTTGCCGGCATGCATCGGTGTCACTTTTTTTTATATTCCGTCGTCTTATTAAATATGATAACGATCCCCTGTGCCCTTTCCTCATTGGTTAGTTTTATTACGCCGAATACTTAACTGCCTAATTAACTAAAATCACATCTACAATCCCAAAGTGGTAGCCACAGCTTCGGAATCTACAATTTCTCAGCCACTGTACTAAAAGTACAGTACAGTAAGTACTAACGGTGAGGGAAAACATCGTGAGGAAACCCACATGGCTGAGTTGTACTTAGTCATGTGACAGTGTATTTGTACAAAACGGCGATAGGCCTGCCCCCTATCACGTGAGTACACTGTCCATGCAAAGTCCAGGTGACAAAGTCACGTGATGTTCAGAAGTATTAGTACCTCTGCCAACCCCTTCGGGGATATGCGGCGTGAACGTTTATGTTATTATGTTTATTATGTTATGTACTAAAAGTAAGTTTATTCTATGGGAAGTTATTGGATAGTGATATTCTAACACTACATGGCAAATTGATTGGTACCATGGACATGTTAACAACTTAGTCTGAATACATCCCAGTTAGCATGGTACGACAAGGGTCATATCTATGCAATATCACTCCTGCTAATCCAATTCGAATGAGTGAACTCACGTCTGAGACGCCCCGGGGACCCTGTTACACGGATCTCTATGAATAATGCGGAATTGGAATTTTGGATTGTCCGTAGTATGGATGATTTGATTGGATATCGTTAAATGGACATACATACGCGGTTATAATTCTCAAACAGGGGTGGCCAGAGCTTCAGAATAGAAAAAAATATTTCAGGCACTTTTGGAAGTTAAGCGAGAAAATATTGTAAAATAAACCTTGCTAGTGACGGGACACCAACTGCTTGTTGTACGAGGCAACTTCTGGTTTTGGGCTTTTTAAGTGATGTTTTGGGCGAGGTGGATGGAGACCCTTTATACTATACATCCTTTATTTTACATTCTTTTCCCCACTCAACTTCAAAATCTGGCTGGGGAATTTCTTCTTTTCTTACACAACCACCCAAGATCCTATATATTTCTCTCTTCCATCATTTCATTTCCATCCATGCTCTCCACAAAAATAATACCAGTAATAAATAAATGTGAAATTTCCGCAGTATTATCAGTATGAGTCGCGAAGTATTCTTTATAGCATCCAGTTTATAGGGCCATTACACTCGCTTATTCAATTTTTAACGCGATCACGTATTTCTAAATCGCGCTCGGCCACACTCCCCTTCACTTTGCAATCAGGGTTAACGATTCACATCATCACGACTGCTCTGAATGTCGCATTTGTGTTGCACATCACTATCTTGCCTACCGTATGTAATTACGGCAGAAAAACACAAAAATGGAGGTCTTTGGTTGGGTAATTCTGATTATTTGTACTCATTTTATAAATAAATAAGGTAAATACAAAAAGGGGTAGCCAGAGCTTTAGTGTTAGTAAATCCCCAGCTGCTTTTGGAAGTAGAGTGAGGAAAAGATGATACAATAATTGATGGTTGGTGATGGGTCTTCACATCGCTCAACAATCTCTTAAAAAGCCTTGAAGCCTTTTACGACACCCGCGAAAATTAACGGGGTAGTGCTATTTTAAGCCGGCACAACACAGCTCTGTGTTTATCGATTTGATTTATAAATACGGGTTTAGCCAAACGTAAAATGTTTTTGAGCTGTTTGTATTAAAATATTTTTTCATTTGTTCCAGGTATTGCGTTAGTTACTGCTATTCGATGGCTACCATTGCCACTACACAGAAAATATTATGGTATTAAAATTTATGAGAAAGTCATTTATTTTCCGGGATTACTATGTTTTTGGAAAAATACGGCAGGTGAAAGATGATTCACCGATGCGAGTAAGCTTTTGTCAGTTTTAATTTACAATGCAAGAAAATCAACATAAAATAAAGTATTGGTTTTATCGGAAAATGATATCTTCCACAAAATAAATGTTTAAAAATGACATCACTACAGCAAATATAATATTAATAAATACACTTGCTGAAATTTATATTGAGCATAATATTTGATAGTTGTATAGTCCAACTGGTTTTTCAGTATGTTTTTTTTAAAATCACTTTTGTAGTCAGGAACAAAGAAATATTCAGTACGAATTGAATGATAGCATTTTAGTGCAAAGGTAGTAAATCAGTTGAAGTAAACGGCTCGCGAAGTATTGTCGCCACACTTTCTAAACTGACCTCAGACGGTAATAGGCTGTAGTTTCACTTGTGAAAACATCCCGGCCGCTCCGATTGTGATGTCACCCTACACTGTGCTGCGATGTGACTCGATTTCCGATTTTAACTTATCATATGGAGAACTCACATATAATTCATTCCTGCTAATTCAAATATATACCAAATTTTATGAATATTTTGCTAGAATCTTTCCTTTTAACACTTCAACTGACTGTGGAATTTTACATACATCGATACCCACGGCTGTAAATCCTTAAAAGGGGTGGCCAAAGAGAGAAATTGTGTGGGGAAAAGATTGTACTATAAAAGGTTTTTGGTGACGGATCTCCCATCACATTTATTGGCTCATCAGAACATAATACAATATTATTTCAAACCTGCCTCCCAAAAGGGTTGCCTGTAGTGTGGGAGACAGTAATTCTATATGGTTTCCCAATATATATTCTAGGTCTATGTTCATTATGAGTTTATATGTCCAACATTGCTTTAGCGAATATAATAATATAAAATTAAAACAGCTCTTTTCCGAACTTACTAACTTTACTAAATGATGGTAGAATTATGAGGTTTATTAAACGTCTCCAAATATAACTACGAGTAGATGTCAATAAATGGTAATTAAATCAGCAGCATTTCTAATTATGTTTGTTAAATAATTCTATGAGTAATTAGTGTTCTGGTTGCGTTAAAATATCGCGGCCACTATTTTAAGCTATTTTAAATACATATAAATAAAAGCCATTAATTAAAATGAAATTCCTGACCATATCCAGTTAAACCCACAATCCGAAGCATTGCAGTTTTTAATTGATAATCCAGGGAGTTGAAATTTAAGACCTGACTCGCGGTAATCCTGTCGAGTTGACCTGATTTCAGTTTTAGAGTCTATTTCCTTGGCCATAGATTTAAGCTTTTTCAGCATGGCTGGCTTTTACGAGCGCACGGGCGGACGTGTCAGGTTTTTTTATTTAATTACTCACGCGCTGCCGCCGCTCCAGCTGACATCTGGAGTCTTGCACACTTGGTTTTTTTTAACTTTTCTTTTATACGTGCTAAAGTCTACTTTGAATGGATTTGTGTTTTTCAAAGTTTCCTGGTGGGATGTCAGATTTGGGACTACTAGTGTGAGACTTATTTTTTTTGTAAAGTAATTCCGGATTAGAGTTAGTATATGTCGTGAGAGTAACACTCACACAAACGAAAGTTTACGACTAACTTCGGTATTTTATGACCTATCAAAGGGGTCCGATTTTGCATTTGTTCCTTTTATTGAACATTTATCACAAATTAATTAAAACTCATTATTCCACATCTCAGACTGCCTACAGTAAAATAATCTTTATTAAAGTAATCTTTCGTTCAAAACACGTTCGTAACATTTGGCCGAGTCGAAAGCTCAGACGAAATTCGTTCAATTAGAACGGCGCCCTCCTCAGAGGGAACAGCTGGCACCTGGTCCAGTTGATTGATCGTTTTCACGTTTCCAGATTAAGAAATCATGTATTTGCATAAAGGACGAGTATGGACGACATATTTAGATCAAATATAAAATATGCTCAAAAAGACAGGCGACGTAAATGTAATGAATAAAAGGGTATTTATGAAAAAGTTTAAGAAAGGTGTAGCTAGATGCCTAGATCATAAAAAGTGGCGATCGATAGTCTCTGCCTACCCCAATGGAAACTAATTTCGTGAGTATATGTATATATATTTGCATAATAACTGCTCATTTCCTCTGACCTGATCACCCGTCTCGCAATTCGCTATTCCTATTGAAAGGATATTCCTCCTTGTACCATTTTGTCTGTTGAATGGCCGACCTTATTTTTTTACGACATCATCGGCGATAAAGCTTCGTTATATAGATGTGTTCTATTCAAATGTGTTATTTAGCTCTGAAAAGATAAGTTTCAATGAGAATGTGGACTATTTTTTTTATAGCCCTGTTTATAATTTGGATTGAATTAGCTATTGAAGTGAAGCTGTTAGTTTCGGCTTAAAATAGCACTTCCCCATTTGTATCCATTTGTGTCTGTAAGAGACGACTAAGGGATTTGGAGTTTTAAAGATGTTGTTGGGCGATGCGGCTGGAGGCCCATCATCAACCTTTGTTTAACAATCTTTTCCCGCTCAGGTTCCAAGAGTGGCTGAGGTATTTCATATACTGAAGCCTTGGCTACCACTTCTAGGGATTTATAGCCGTGAGTATATGTATGTGTGTAGGTATTGAACCCGTGGTAAGTTTTTTCAAGATGTTTATCGGCAATGATTAAGCTCATAGAAAGTGGTACGGAAATAAGTCATTAAGCAATAATATATATGAGATCTACATTTCTATTAGTGTAACTAATAATCTCATTCGAAAATTTCTTATATTCGTTAATTATTTTAGTTATTCCGTTAATTGCAAGTTAGAGGCAGTGTTCTACCGTTTTTTTCTCATAGCCTTATTTTTTTATTTAAACGGTGATTGCACGTGTAGCTGTATAAAGTGGTTAATTCCATGTGCAAGTCCCAGCAATAGTGGATTGATCGGCGTACTCATGAATATTGATGGGGTTGGAAGTTGTGGCTAACGAAGATGGAGCGCTGACGTGTACCACACCGTCGCATTTACACTTCTGACTATATTAACTGTTTGCAACTTTACTCGATTTGCTATGTAGTTATCGATACGTCTTGTACTGTCAATACTTGATTTTTATTTTTGACACTGATGTTTATGGCCCATATATAGAATACGGTTTCTAAATCTGCATTTAAACAGTTAAAGAAAGTTTTAAATAAGAAAGAGCATCTTTACGCGTATAATTTAGGTTTGGTTGGGCTGTCGAGAAAACGGAAGCATCAACATTATAATCTCTCACCGCTCACCGCTGACATGATAAAACAGCAAATTCAATTACGCCCTCATTTCTTTCGAAAACAACAAAGCGCTGAATAATTTAAAATATCGTGTAAAATATACAGCGCTCCTATTTCGCGTTGAAATGTGTGAAAATAGTGAGAAAAGCGGATTAAGCGCTAAAAGCATCGGAGCTGCGAGTAGTGGATCCATCGCACAAAGGTTATGTGTCGTCGAGTGCTGTGTCCATACGCGATGCAGCGCAAAGTGGGACGCTGAATGTATTCGCTTTCTTTGCTTTTTTGGACTGCATTAGTATTAGTATGGTGGAGTAAGGAATAATTTCCTCCTCCTCAGTATCCTCAGTAGCGTGTTGAATGAAGATGGGATGTGTGTGTTAGAGCTTCAGATTAGTAAATTTAATGGCTATTATTGTTTGTGTTATAAAAGAAAAGACTTTATGGGCGCGTCATGCCACCAATAATTGCAGTGTTTTATAACACTAGTATACATCGTAATAGAAATTAATACTGTTAATTCTTTGAGTAGAAAACAGTTGAATTAAAATATAGAGCAGACATTTCCCTGCACAAAGCAATATTTTACATTCAACTAACGTCTGCTCAACAAAACCAATAATACTAGTTATTCGCGTACACAAACAAGTTTGCAAACGTGATTAAGTGTTTTCCGAACAACGAGCAAAAGGCTAATAGTTTAAATTACAACACAATTCGCGTCGCGCACCTCAAAGCGAAACTTGATTAAATAAACCGAATTGCGATTAGATTAATTTACCTTTGATTAGTAAATTGGTGAATCGTGCGACCGAGCCAAACACCGGTAAACGGGTTAACATGAAAACCAACAATCACAAAGTAGAAACTAAACAGTGGGTAATGGGACAAAGAGTTAAACTGGGCTAAAACGTGGAGAGAACCTTTTTGTAAGTAGAACGGTTGCGTCGCGAGTAGCTCTTTGTTGTTGATGCTAAGAAAAACGGATTGGCGTGCCGCGCCCGGAATTTTTTGCCACTCACGAGTGGAAAATTATTATATTTTTTTAACTTTTAAAACTGGGGTTTTCTTTTAGCTGAATTATGGTAATTCATACAAATACTTACGCGTATGAATCCTAAAAGGGGTATCCAGAGCTTTAGAATTAGGAAATGTTCGGCTACTTTTGTAAGTCGAAGGTTCAATTCTGTTATTGCCAATTAGAATATATGTACTATTGGTCATTTCAGCTTGGTCAGATGAGGACATATATAATGTTCTGATTGGGGTAATGGAGTCCCCAACTAATGGGGAAGTTCCCGCGGGAATGATTTTTAAAACGAGATCCAGATTTGGGTAAATTTGTTTGTATGCTAAGATTTTATCGAAATTGGTATCGAATAAAGAGCTAAAAGAGTTCATTTATGACTGAAACTAAGCAAGTACTTTTTAAGTGCAAAAACAGTTCCCATAAAAGACTAAAAAATATAGAAATAGAAACGAACTTTGTACCTTTATCAACTTAGCATTTTAGTTTAAATATTTCACCAGCAGCGTACAATAAATATTTGACTGAAAACCTTCAAACAAAATAGCACCGTTCTATAACATTGCTCGCTCGATTTTCGCGTCCACAATGAAAATATTTTAGCTTTCCGAAACCTGAATATAGGCATTAACAGTTCTATTTACATTTGTGTTCCACAAATCTCTCTAAATGTTTGATAAGGGTCAAGATGCTCTACGGAACTTTAACCTAATTCGGGAAGGGCAAATGAGGGCTCGGGAGCATCCCTTAATCTGTTTGTAGTGGATGTTAGAGTGACAGTCGTCTCATGAATACTAAACTGAATACATACGGTTCCATGTAGCTGTGTTAAGTCGGGAGTTTTAATTGGGATTTGGGTGTGTCGTTCTTCGATACTACTACCGGTTAGGATGGTGTTAAACAAAGTATTTTATGAAATGTCACTTCATATATCTATATCTCACGGTTATAATTATTTTAAATGCCTCAGGGATATTTGGGAATTGAGTGGAAAAGATGGTTCATAGAGCTGTGATGGGTTTCCAGTCACATCGCTCAACAATCTTTTTAAATCCCAAATACCCTTAGTCGCAACGTTCGACACACCCGTGAACACAAATGGGTTAGTGCTAATCTAAACCGACACCACATGGCAAATCCAATAGATTTGAAAAGTGATTGATAGTTTGAATTTTATAACTAAGTAAATTATGCAGAGATCTGTATGTTTGTTTGGAATATCTTCACAAATAGAAGAACATTTCTACTCAAATATCGTGGATTCTTGTTTATTTAATACTAGCGACCCGCCCCGGCTTCGCACGGGTGCAATGCAAAATATACCTACTACAGAATGTCCTTATACACAACGTTCACAGCTTTTTTGTCATTAGCCAATACAAACATGTTTTGCTTAGACGTTACTCTTGACAGCGCGACATATAATTGGCCATGTGAAAAACACTCAACACTCAAGTCTAATCCTGCAACGTTAAAAGTTTGACCCTGCGATTTATTAATGGTCATTGCAAAAGATATCTTTACCGGAAATTGTAGGCGTTTAAATTGGAACGGTAAATCTGATGGTATCAGAGGAATTCGGGGAATTAGTACATCTTCTCCGGTATTGTGCACTCTATTATGATTTTTTTTTTGTGATTTTACCAGCAAACGTGTGCCATTGCAGAGCTTAGGAGGCGCTGCAAATCATAAAGTGCTATAAGGCGAAGCGCGGACATCGACGCGCTATTTATAGGCACGCGCCGCCCGGCGCAAACAACTACGACCCTGCATTTTAAATTTGTAATATCTTCGGTAATAATCACTTAAATTACATGCTGTAAAAATCATATTGATCTATAATAAATGCACAATTTATTTAAGGTACTTAATTGAATAAGGATTAATGCTGTATTGTTTAAAATCACTTCGTAAATAATAATTTTTTAGTAAAGAATAAAAATGGTTATGCTGGGTTATCCCTAAGAGATAGACATATACCATCGCGGACTTTTTTGTTGAACTTTTTAAGGTGAACAATACTGTAGTACATTATTTTGATCTATCTCGTAGGGTTCAGCCAGCGTTTGCAATATAAGCGCAAAAAAACGTGCTTATTTACGACATCACATTAGAAACCTTTAAATTTATCAGTGTTTCTCTACTATATTATGCATTTATTATACATACAAACCTTCCTTAATAATCACTCTATCTATTAAAAAAAACCGCATCAAAATCCGTTGCGTAGTTTTAAAGATCTAAGCATACATACGGACATACAGCGAAAGCGACTTTGTTTTATACTATGTATTGATTCGTTTTTGTCCCTTTGTTACGATCTTGGCGCGTCACGCTATATGTTATTGTTGTTCTTAGCGTCTAAGTAATTTACTTAAGAGGCTGAAGGTACTCTGCTTTTTAACTAATAGAAATATAAAAGGAAATAAGATATTTTGTTAATATTTGCAATTACTAAATAGGCTTTTAGCCTTTCTTTTCCGAATATCTGAAGGTAATTTTACGCTAGTTCCTTTTAGAATCGAACATCCTTAGTCACAGTTTTTGCCCTACCCATAGGGCCCACCCATGTACTCAAGAAATAGACCCAGCCTGTATTACCGGCTTATAAGGTCAACCCTAAAATACTTAGAATATTAATCAAAATTTTTGTTGGTTTGTGTCGTAACTAGGATGTTGACGTAGCACAGAATACATGTACAAAATCACGCCTTAATTATACGTTAGTCATAATTGTGACGTGGCAAACATGTCGAAACCAATATAAAAAATCCAATTTGCGTTTTAATATTTATGAAATTCTGATGTAAACTGTCACAATGACCAACAACTGTTGTTTCTAATTCTGAAGAGTTGACTACCCTTTTATGGATTTACAGCCGTAATGTATATGTATATATTTTAGAACAGTGAAACCGAAAGGAATGTATCAATGATCATTATTCTAATAACCCGAATAAATAAATAGTTGCCTGATCAAAATGCCATTCGGATCGATAAAAGCGAGCGAGAAAAGAATCTCGGGGCATTAAATAAACTAACTGGAACAAAGGAGCCTCGTTTGACCTGTAGCCTGGACCCCCGTCAACTTCAATGGACCACGCCCATGGCCAAGGAATTTATACTTGGGAATATTAGACTTTGTATTAATATTGTACTATAGTAATATAGAAAGAGCTTTAGAATTGGGATATCTTAGTATTAATGTCTTGTGCTAATGTTAGATGAACAATGTATTTCTTTTTATTACGAAACTTACTTATAATCACTGCTATAATCCCGAAATAGGGGTTATAGCTTCAGAATGTATGCCACTTCTGAAACCTACATACATACATACATATACTCACGGCTATAAATCCCTAGAAGGGGTAGCCAGAGCTAAGGAATTAAAAATTCCTCGGCCACTTTTTGAAAATTGAGTGGGGAAAAGATGGTAAAGTAAAGGTTGTTGGTGATGGGTTTCCAACCGCATCGCCCAAAAATCCCTTAAAAGCCCCAATACCGTTAGTCGCCTCTTACGTACACCCATCGGTAGAAACGGGTTAGTGCTATTCTAAGCCGACACTACACGGCGTACTTCTGAAACCTGAATGGGAAAAATATTGTAAAATAAAGGATGATAGAATCTGCTGATGCGCATATTTTGTTTAATTGTTGTTGTATAAGTGGTTTAAGTCTATTTTTATTGTTTTTTTTTTTATATTGTTTGTGTCCTCAAGAGGAGAATAAAGATTTTTATTTCTTTCATTCTATATCAATTATCGATCGATTAAAATACCCCAAACTCTAAGTCGCCTCTGACAACAACTACCCAAAACGTATTTTAAAGAAACAGTTATTCTTATGGTTTTAATCCTGAAAAGGGTAGCCAGTGCTTCAGAATTGGTAATGCTTAGACACATTCTTTATCTTTTATTCGTATAGAATTTAATCCTTCTTTCCTTTGGTCTGTCATAATATCATATCGTAACTTGAGAATAACTAGACTTTTTTTGGAAAAAGATACTTTCGAGCAAAACCGAGGCAAATCACAGCTAACCATAACGTTTATCTAATTATCTGTTGTCAGCTGAATTTAATATCAAAACAGTTCAAACAGTAAAAGTTTATTATAGGATCTAAACTATAAGGTCTAGAGCGTTACAAAAGCGGTATTTTGTGTTCAGAATCAAGGTTGGGCATTCGTTCAAGCGCTAATGTAACTTACTGGAATGAGGGAACTTACAAAGGAATACTTATAAACTAAACTAGTTACCTAACTAGGGTCGGTTATAAATAACCGTTCGTGTTTTATCGCCATTTGAAATTCTTCAACCGTCCAAAGGGTCGATTGAAATTAAGAACTAACGAACCCAAGTGATGAGTTACTTTGGTTCTTAAATTGTTTGCAAAGTTATATTGGAGTCCATAATTCAAACGAGTTTCTTAGAAAATTATACTTAGTTTTATACGTGTATATATACTTTTAGGATAATGATAAAGAGTGACTCGGCTTCAGTGACTTTTTTTTATTAAGCAGGATAGGTATTAAATCTTTTTACCATCTAGCAATTTGCTGTGTAGTGTCGGCTTAGAATAGCACTACCCCATTTCTTCCGGTGGGTGTACGTAAGAGGCGATTAACTGTATTGGGGCTTTTAAGGGATTTTTGGGCGATACGGTTGGAGACCCATCACCAACAACCTTTATTTTACCATCTTTTCCCCACTCAAATTTCCAAAAGTGGCTGAGGAATTTCTAATTCCTTAGCTCTGGCTACCCCTTCTTGGGATTTATAGCTGTGAGTATATGTACGTATGTATGCATCTAGCAATGCCTGCTTTTGTGATAATCACATGAACATTTGGTCTTCTTCCAGCTTACCCACTTTTTACCTGGTCAGTGTTCCCAAGTGACAGAGGGCCGCCGTATAGTACAGATACGAATAAGCTGAATTGTATTTTCTTAGTCAAGAATTTCTATCATCGGTGAAACAATTAAAATCTATTCTATAGAGAACTATTCTTAATCTTCTTTAATGTTTAATTAATGAATATGACCCTTGAAAGTCCTTAAAATTTATTAAGTCTAATAAAAAATCTTCTTAGTAAAATAATTTACACATTTTGACAACGTCAGGCTTATGAAAATCGTACTCTGAACTTTGAGTCCGGCAAGGTCACGAATCTGAGGAGTCTGCAAATGCTGAAAAACAGTGGAGGCTGTCTGTTATGAATAGCTGTATTAAATATTCATAAGACATAAATAAAAGCCAGAGAGATTGTACATTCGACGGCACGTAAAGCTTTGATGGCAGTGACCACTGAACTCTCGGCAACAAAGTATTTCGAAGACAAGAGAAGTCGCATTAAACTGGATATGTCAAGCTTGATAAGCCATAGTTTTTAAGGGTGTGTTCAGAGCTGACCTGACCGTCAGCACATACGATATGTTGTTCTGGTGTGCGTACGCAATGGTCTTGAACGCTCTTTAAAATTTTCTTTGAAAATTAGATTATAGCTGCGGCCGCACAGCTCTGAACACACCCTAAAAGTACACTTTTTTTTCGAGAGCTCAGGATTGTTTTAGTGTCGTTATTTTTTAGGTCTATGTCCGGCAGTGGATGCCTATTGACTATATGATGAAGATTATGGTGATAATATTTTTATGCACATCACAAAACTATGCAAGCTTTGCTTCACCATGCCTCACCATGAAGTATTGACCGGTAATTTTCTGACCAAACATTCAATACTGTACATGGACACCATTTCCATACTGGACATAATTCTACTCCATAAGTCTACACAGTGCCAAAGTTTGGCTAAGCCAAAGGTTTGGTTCTATTTTGAATATAATATTCAAGGCATTTTGATGCCTCTTAGTATCAGCTTAGAATAGCCCTAACCCATTTCTTCCCGCGGGTGTCGTAAGAAGCGATTTAGAGTTTCTAGGTGTTTTAAAGACATGTTTGGTCGATGTAGCTTATTTTTACAAAGAATTACAAAACTTTCAAAAACGCTTCTGTGTTCTGCTCCTTTATGGAATGTATAGCCGTGAGAATTTTTATGTATGTACACTTTTTGTACAAATAGTAATTCGCAAATGTTAGTGTAACGTGCGCTCGTTTAGCGCAAATTGCGGTCTGGTGAGCATTTTTCAGAGAAACCTCTGGGGTCGTAAACAGACATTTTGAGCTCCAAGATTAACGAGGGAATTCAAATTCATTACTTTTATAGGCAATTTTAGTCTATAGTATACTTGACTTTTTGTTATGAAAAAATCGCTTTAAAAATTAGTATCTGTCTGTCGATTTGCCGTCGCGTCGTTGTCACTTGCTTGAAACACTAAACTTTAATTATGTTTACAACAGAGCCATTAAGTTTCACTTCATGATAAATTGATAAATTAAAGTAAAACGTCGAAATATTGAGTATTAAGTGGAAAAAAAACTTACAGTTATACCATAGGGTCAACCTTTGATAACAATTTTCTTTAATTCGCAATCACTATAAGACTGAGAACCAATAAATTAAGACCTACCGAAATACAACTACTCTCTTGGGGGTAGTCGGAATGTATAAATTGATTGACAATAGCGCATTGGGCATTATATACTATTATTAATGAGTCAAGGGAATGATATTCACGTTCGTTATTCGGTTTCCTGGAACCTTCAATAATTGCTTTGTTTTATAGCCATATTGTTTCCGTATTAAGATTTAAATATTTGCCATTTTGTTTTGTAGGCGGCATATTCACATATTTCACGTGAATTTTAGTTTTGTAGATAGTTCTGCCCTATCTCTTACTGTCGGTGTCATACTATAAACTGCGACATGTTGTACAGTGTTAATTTGGCGACGAATGAAATGTCTTTTACCATAGCTTCCCACGGATCCGTTTGTATGGGGTCTTTTAAATAATTGTTGGGCGACATCGACATTATTCCAATATACAACCAAAGAGAAAACTTTAATTCCAAAGTTCCAGCTACCCCTCTTTGGCTTTTGCAGCACTGATTTAAGTTTAGGTTATTCTGTAAATAGCTATACAATAAGCCTTCACCGCTTTCTAGTTCAACTTGTATTGTAAATTTAAACAGCGACCGCGTTAGCCAGACGTGTATCGATCAAGCCACGACCAGCCAAGGTCGCGCGACGTCCCCGGGATTCCTCACCCGTACTTGGAGCCGCACTGTCTGCTACCCTCTTCAACTTATCGTCGCCTGGTACATCATTCTTGAAGTCTTTGCTTTTGAGTTAGCCAGTAAAGATTAGTTTCGTACATAAATACTTACACGACCCTTCCTGCTACCCCATTCAGCTCATTGACGCCTAGTACATCATTCTTAATTTCTTAGCTTTTAAGTTGGCTTGAGAGATTAAACGAGTATGTAGTATGTATGTACATTGTACATAGTTAGATACTAACACGACCCCGTCTGCTAGCCACTTTAACTTATCGTCGCCTAATACATAATTCTAAACAGCTTTGCTTTTCCGTTAGAGAGAAAAGGCAGGCATCCGAAGTGTAAAGAATAAAATAACATGTATGAAAATATTGATGAAGCTCGAGAGGTTTGCCAAGATCGTAAAAAATGAAAACTAACGGCATGACTGTATAAATGAATATATGTAAAGACTGGAAGGACTGTGTTAAACGATTTGTGTGTCGTACATACAAACTAACATATACTAACGCGACCCTGTCTGCTATCCTCTACAACTCATCGTTGCCTAGTACATCATTCTTGAAGTATTTGCTTAAGAGTTGGACAGCCAGTTATACTAAAAGGATTAACGCTTTCTATAGATTTATGTATCACACATACGCGACCTTGGCTGCTACCCTCTTAAACTCATTGTTGCTTAGTACATCATTGTAGACGTCTTTGATTTTGATTTTAAAAGGAACAAAGACTAATCTAAAGAATAAATTGTGCATCGTACGTACACATACAAATCTTAGTATGTACATACTAAGATTTCAAGTCATTGTCGCCTTTTATATAAATCATTCTAGTTTTCTTTGCTTTTGAGTTGGACAGCCTGGGAGACTGAAAGGATAAAATGCGTCTATCTGGGGGCACGGCAGTGCCCCTGCCAAGTCTCAAGCAAAACGGGCACGGCCGTACCATCTTTTCTCGAAGCGGTTCGCGGCTGTTTCGCCCCCCCTTTATCTTCGACGTGGACAAAGCTAGGAGTTTAGGTTTTCGGTGAATAATAGTAGGCATGAGAACAAGCTTAAGTTCGAAATTACACGCCAAATGAATAAATAGTTTAGGAGTTACGGTCGATCAAAGTTACACCATTTTGTCACTCACTGACTCACTGACAGATCATCAAAAATCTAAGGTACTTCTAGCAGACTTAGAAACTTCAAATTTTGCACCAAGATAGGTCATTAGCCACATATAAAGGAAAAATTATAAAAACATAAAAAAATTATATGCCATAGAACATAATTTTATATTTGCGGTTTGGCAAGAACATTATGTATGGATTTTGACTGCATTGTTAACTTTGTTCGTTGTTCAAGTACCTATTCAATTGGATGAATACATACATAGAATAGAAAAGAATAATATAAATGTAATACATAGACTATCACTAATACAAATTAATACATAAAGTTCATCTATACTTATAATAAATCTGTAGAGAGGTCAATTCTGTACATGAAATATATTTTGAAAATAACTATCAGGTGATGATTAGGGATCGATACTGATGCCAAAAATGCAATCAGTAAAATTTTTGTCTGTCTGTCTGTCTGTCTGTCTGTCTGTCTGTCTGTCTGTCTGTCTGTCTGTCTGTCTGTCGGTTTGTATGTTCCTTATGGAAACAAAAACTACTCGACGGATTTTAACGAAACTTGGTACAATTATTCTTCATACTCCTGCACAGGTTTTTGTATACTTTCCAGCAGAGTAGTAAAGGGGAATTTTGGGAAATCTTGGAAAAACGGGACAAGTTACTCCATTTTTTAAACTTCCGTCGCGTGTGCAGCCTTAATGGTTAAAGTTACATAAAATGTATGTATGGAGGAAAAAATCTTCATAAAATTTTCTAAAAAAAAATGTTCAACAGCATATGTCTATCTTTTATGGTTGACTCACAATATCACGTGTAACTCCTGATAGCTTAGTAGTTCGGAGTATTCTGATTATATTTGTTAACTCTTACGTTTATAATACTCTCACTCATCCCTAATTTAAAAAAGGTAACATTATTACCTATTCAATAAAAAAAAGATCATAGAAATCAGTAGAGAAACAGCGAAATTACACATGAAATAAGCCATCGCGCCCGTGACCAAAACCAAATAATTACTAATGTACATATTAAATACTAGATGGCGCCAGTAGTTGTAGTTGTTATAGTACTTCATTGCGTTTTACTCAACTCAACTTCAACTCATTCTAAAAATTAGTTTATGTTCGAAAATACTAAACCGTTCATATGAGCGCTTTCACAGAAATCACAAAGCTACACTCAGGGGCTGGAAATAAAAACTTCCCTCCATCCTCACTTTGTAGTTTTTAACAGCGCAAACCTCATACAAAAGCGCGCTGTGATTTGCATATTCACCAATAGATGGCACTGTCGGTAATTGCTACATCGCGGTATGATTTCTTCTTTATTAGAGTATATAAACCAAAAAATTCTTCGTGTCATTGTGTCATGTCATGATGTGTCATGCATGGCATGGATCATATTAACATTATGATATCGTTGTCATGATGAACGTACGTACGTACGATACAATAGATTAAGTAAGTATTGCATGTAAGCGTTTATGTATGGAATTAGAGCTTCGGTTCGGTCGGGTGATTCCTTCGTAGTTCGAACCGAAATGGCGTTAATTTGCAACGTAAACAGCAAGTTGTATTGTT
Organism: Bedellia somnulentella; assembly: GCA_963576735.1. Classification (NCBI taxonomy): domain Eukaryota; kingdom Metazoa; phylum Arthropoda; class Insecta; order Lepidoptera; family Bedelliidae; genus Bedellia; species Bedellia somnulentella. Next base: position 10,607,424 of record OY755187.1, on the reverse strand, counting down.
TATTGTATGTATGTTGTATATATTATTAAAGAGTATTGAGTGAGTGAGAGCCTTTTTTTACTTCATGAGGTAGCCCTCATTTGAGGCGAGGTAAAGAGATTGAAATATACTCTATTAACGGGTCAACAGTGAGGCACGCGTAATGTTGCCGCTTTGCACTGATGAATGAGGGAAAATGAGTTCTAATGTTTTATAGTTGGTATTTTTTTATAAATAAACTTAAGGGCATCCCCGCATTTTGCAGCTATTGCGCTCACTCTTACGTCAAATTAAGTGAGAGTGACAGGGACGGAAAAAACGCGCGCGCAGGATAAATGTAGTTTATTTAGTTTTATTGAATAACTGCAATGTTTAAATGAAAAGTTACAGATGTTAAAGCTACGCGTATGTAGACACATGAGATCACATGTATGTTATGCCAGTGGAGCCTATACGGTTTTTATGAAAACAAAGCATGTTCCAATTCAATTTTTTTCATCATATTTTTCAGCAATTTATTAAAATGTTAAACATCAAATTTTAACACCATGAACTAATCACCAACATATATTTTATTCATGTCATATCAATATCATCAAATCAGACTTTATAGAACTTCCAAACAATCAATATCAACCTATTTTTCCGGGGACGCCCTTAATTAAATTATTCAAAATTTGTAAATTGAAACAAACTTTCTATAACTGCTTTATTAGTTTTTTTAACTCACTTCGGCCCATTAATATCATTAAGCTATTCTAATTTGCCGTGTAGTGCCGGCTTTGCCGTGTAGTGCCGACTTAGATTGCCGTGTAGTGCCGGCTTAGATTGCCGTGTAGTGCCGGCTTAGAATGTCGCTACCTCTTTCTACCCACGGGTGTCGTAAGAGGTGACTAAGGGTATGGGGCCTTTAGTGGTTTTTGGACGATGCGGTTGGAAACCCATCACCAACTATACTACATTTCTGCCATCTACTCCCCTATCAATATCCAAATGTGGCTGAGGAGATTCTGGCTCTGCAGCTCTGGCTACCCCGTTTTGGGATTTATGGCCGTGAGTATATGTATATATGTATGTAAGCTAATCTAAGGTAAAATTAAAAAGGGTACTATTTGTAAGAAAACGCTAAAATAAACTGACTAATCATTCCATCAAACTGACCCGACTCCTTCAACCGCGACACGAGTATAATGTATGTATCGACTCAACATTTAAATAGTCGGTAACTCACTCACTCACTTTGGTCTATTCGAGTGCTGCCTCGACTCGCGCCTCGAAAAAGTGAGGAGCTACGTGAGGTGGTTTATATTTCAAATACGAGAACTCCCTCATTTTCTCGCGACGAGTAACTCAAACGAGGTACCTCACGAGTGAGGGGTTATCACTAAGCAAGAAGGCTCTCTATTTCCAGTGTATTTCTTTACTCTATGGCTACACTATTCAGGAGTGCTCTAAGTAGTTTTCATTGCGCTAAATTTCACAAATCTTGAGCAGTGTTTGAAGAAACCTCAGATATTAATAAAACAACGCTACCCGTGCGAAGCTGGGCCGATCCACTAGTTAAATTAATAAAGCTAAAACTCCATTGTATTGCGATAAATATTGTATGCGCGCTCGATAGATGGCGTTGTACCTGTCTGAATCGCGCTATGGTTTCGTTACAAAGCGCAGTGTAAGTAGTACTTCAAAATAATTCGATAATTTTCATCTGTCTATGATAACCTATTTCGAAACTAAAAAATATTGTAGTGATAATTGATATTCGGAGAACTTTACGTCTTATTTAGTTTAGTTATAGTTTGTAAGTTAGTAGATATATATTTATTTAGTTAGTTATTTGTTAGTAAGTTTAGTTCTGTTTAGTTTGCATATATATATATATATATATATATATATATATATATATATATAAGTTTAAGCCTTATTGTTATAGAAGTAATTGTAAATAGTGTAATGGAACGTGAAATATTGTACATAAATGGCGACCTTTGTCCACACAGAGTCATCTCTATTCCTGGAGATGGGTCGTGTTTATTTCATTCGTTGTCATACAGCATGTATGGGAGTTTTCAGTCGTCAAACAAGCATACGTGGCCCTTTCAAGAGTGACTAGTTTGGGTGGATTACATTTAATAAATGTGAATTTTAGTAGTATCAAAGCTCAGGAGACAGCAATAGCTGAATATAATCGACTCCGAAGTATATATCGCCCAGACTTGTCTACCTTAGAAGTAACGAAGCCTCAGAGAAGAAACAAAAGAGATAGAGATGGAGAATGGGTTCTAAGCAAAGCAGTAGCTGACGTTCAAGAAATTGTGAGGTCACCTAAAAGTAAAAGAAAGAAATACACTTACAAAAAATAAATGAGATCCCACCAAAAACATTAAATGTAAAAAAATGCCAAGTCTCTCGATGCAGTCTTTCCATCGTAAAAAGTTTTGAGATCTCATAGAAGCCAAGTCCTATTCAAAATATTTCGTAGTTATAAATCAACATTTAGTAATTGTATCAATAGTTTTCTTTATATTATAATTATAGTGACTTGGCAATGAGCACAAATTAAAAGCTGCTTGCTGCCTGGAACTATATGCAAATGTTACTGACGAGACCAGTGATCAGATTATTTGTTATGTGTGAATCATGATGGTCACTACCGACTACATGCTCCAATACAATAATTAAGAATACCTTACGGGCCATCGCTTTATGAAAGTAAATGAATCGAGAGTGCACTAAGACTGACTGCCGTTGCCGAAATTCGGTTGGGACGACACGGATAAACCAAAAGAAAATTAATTTTGTGATATGTAACTTTCAACTCTTCCAAATATGCCGTTTTATTTTATTCTTCTTGTGCTCATTGCCAAGTCACTATAATTATAATATAAAGAAAACTATTGATACAATTACTAAATGTTGATTTATAACTACGAAATATTTTGAATAGGACTTGGCTTCTATGAGATCTCAAAACTTTTTACGATGGAAAGACTGCATCGAGAGACTTGGCATTTTTTTACATTTAATGTTTTTGGTGGGATAGATTTGTGTATCGTACATACATACTAACAATTCCAACTCGACCCTCTCTGCTAACCTGTTCAACTCCTCGTCGCCTAGTACATCATTGAAGACGTCTTTGCTTTTGAGTTAAAGAGTTAGAGATGAAAGGATTGAATATGTTCTATAGATTTGTGTATCGTATACACAACATACATGTACTTATACTCACGAAGAGGTAAAAACAAGGTCAACCATCCAACGGACCAAACAAGGAGGAATATACTTTCAATAGGAGTAACTAGGCCAATAGAGAGTCTGATGACCAGGTGAGACGAATTGAGAAGTTATTTTATTATGTAAATAACTGCTCTACTCTACTACTCACGCTATGAGTCCATTTGGGGTAGACAGTGACTATCAATCGCCGTTTTGTACGATCCTGGCAAACCTCTCCAGCTTCAGCCACATTCAGCAATCATTTCATATACGCATTTTATTCGCTATTTTCTAATTTCATTAAAATCTGTAAATATTTGTAAAAGGTATGTTTTATTTTCTGTAATTCTTTCTCAAAAACGTCGCTCTCTCAAATTCTCAAGTAACTTTGACGATTCATGTTTTATGAGACGTGATCTTGGTAAAGAGAGGGGTCTTTTTGTAAGCGTTCTTCTCTTTGTTTGGCATCTTTCCTGCTATGTTTGCAAAATTAAATTGCGGTTAAACCCGCGGTTTTTTTATATAACATATTTTCCATACACACATCCTATAAGACTAATCATATTTGGGGTGAGTCAAGATTATAATTATTCATTCAGTCGCTAGTGTCATCATACAGAAAAAGTAAGGTATGATAATGATAATTCACTTTAAACTTTTTCGATCGTTAGAAAACTTACCACCGTTACATTCTCTTGTTTCTAGTAAATAAAAGTTATTTGTAATAATCATTTTCTGAACAACAGTGTAAATAGTACAGACTTGTTAAAAACTGTTTTCCTCAACATATTGCAAAGTCTATTGCAGGAACAGCAGTGTAGTGACACAGTTTTTATCATTATCCACGCATGTGCGAGCCTTTATTCACTTTCACGGTAGTTTCATTCGCCAACCGACGACCACTCTTCAAGTAATCCGTCTTTCCTCCCTTAACAACAAGGGCTATTTTCGCCTGACAAGCAGGTGTTTTGTATAAACTCGGTACAGTAATATATATATTGATATAGCTTGCTATGAAATTGGGTCACAGTGCCACCGCCACCGTACCGACTCATCGATTCATTTGAAATTCTCAAAATAAACAGTTTCGTCGGTTAAGATGGTTTGGGCACATAGAAAAGACGGATGAAAGTAAATTGTTAAAAGAGATGTAGAGCCATTGTGGATGGTAATATCAGTAAAGGACGACCAAGGAGGACAGATGTAAATCAAATAGAGAATGCACTCGGAAAGGCACATGTGAAGAAATTACTTAATTTTAATAAAGCTTGAGAGATTTGTCAGGATTGTAGAAAGTGGCGATCGATAATCTGCCTACCTCAGTGGGAACTAATGGCTTGAGCATGTGTATGTGTAGATCTAGCAATAAAATTAAATTAGTTTTATACATAATTGCTAAAATGTATGTATACGTAAACAGCTACTTACACAGCTGCTCATACAATGCTCACAAAGCTCATCGCAACTTGACAGCGAACGAACTTTTAATATCTAACTTCCATATCTCGAGTCGCGTCTCTAGTGCATTACGTTGAAACTTTAATTTTGAAGTTTTCTCATAACTTGTTGGGAATCCCTTGCGATCTGACGTTGATAGCAGTTTGACTGGTTTTGTATGGAACGTTTCATTGCTTTTCTATTCTATGAGTTTTTACAGTTTTTGTTATGGAATATGAACGATGTTAAGTTTGTTGGCTTCGCTGTATCCAACTATATATCTTTATTTAGTTATACTCTGAATTTCAGAAACAGTGCCGCGGGATGCTAGATAAATAACTTTTTATGGCTCTCGTATATTGTTGGCGCGTTGTGACGCTGAATTTGTATCCTTACCATTCTTGTTTTGATAATGTAGGATGTCATTAAGTAAGAAATTGATAGATCACAAGGCATTAAAATTTAGAGAAAATGCAATGTAAAATATTAGTTATTTTCCTATTTCCTTATTCATACACACTCTTCATCAGTAGTCTTACTGAAAGCGTTTTTGTAACAAAAAATTGGGTACTCTAAAAGTAACAGCAGATAAAAACTAGCACTCAAATTGATGGGAAAATTTATCATAATGTTGATTTGTGTTTAAAAATGTGAACCCAACTCCATCTAGTAGTTTGCTTCCACAGTTAGCAGTAAAACGTAGTTCAGTAATGAATTGATGATGATAAACGAGAACCGAAGTAGAATTTGTTCACCGAAGTAGTTGGACAAAGTCGCAGTGATATTGGGATGGGTTGCCGCGGGCGGAACGAACTCATTCGGGAACAACTGTGGACTGACCGAATACGGGATTCGATCAACTTTTGATTGCTTTTCTTTTTGTCTACTCAAAACTCGATTGAGAGGTTCTGATGGACGCTTACCGATGAAAAAGTGATAATTTTAAGCTTTGTTGAGAGTATGGTGTTTTAGTTTTGAATATAGGCCCAAGAATAGGATAGCTTTTTAGAGTAGGCCATACTTGAGAACCTGTAATTTGTTTATTGAAACTAGCCATTTACTTAGGAATTTTATCTATGAACGTTGTTACATAACAACATAATGATGAAAAATAGTTAGTAATGACACATAATTGTCAATCACACCAATGCTCTTTCCTTTTGTGTATGTGTGATCATTCTCATTTAATACTCTAGGTGTAGTAAATATATAATATGTTTACTGTGTTAGGTTTTCTTTGCAACTGTGGCAACAAATATACTGTGTTCATAGAAATTGGTAACGATACTAGTACCAAGTATATTTATATATTTTACCTTTGAACTGTTTCTAATAATGTATTTTTCACTTGTTCCAGGTATTGCGTTCGTATAAAATAAACATCCGCTTTTCACCTCCAGATTTGATACGGTTTGTTATAGATCAAAGTTAACTGCTCTTATATACTCTTTCATGGTAGCCCCCTGATAAAGTATGTTTTGCTATGGTCAATTTTGTCGCAAGTTCTAAGATAGTCGTTAATTCGAATGCGTTTTGACAATGATAATATTGCAATTTGTGACACAATCGACGGTCGCAGACATCCGTAATACGGGAGCAGAAGTTTATGAACAGATACGTAAAAGCACGAGTACTAACTTTATAAATAAATAATAAATAAGTCTTTATTTCAGGCTTCTACATGTGGCCCAGAAAATATAAACAAAACAAAATCAAATCAAAATTAAATACAAACACATAAATTGATTAATTAAATTAAATTAGACAAAAAATTAACCAAACATGCAACAATTTAAAATAATAATAATAAAAAATAATAATTTATAAAATGAATTAATTAAAAATTAACAATATATTTAATTAATCAAATTTATAACATTCTTGACCAAGCAGGCACTGGCTTGTGTAGTGACATCCAGTGCCTGGTAAAAGATCCGTCAATTCGGTCACTTTATAAATGCATATACCCCGTCATCATGCGTCACATATACCCATACACCACCCACAAACACACACACACACATACACACACACACACACACACACACACACACACACAAACTCTAACACATACCACAGCTAAGCATGATTGCCAAAGTTATATATAATAGAATAGTATCGAGACTACTTTTAATTTTGTTAAACCAAGATTGGAAACTGTTCCTTAAGATACAGGATACCCTCCTAGTTTAGGGAACAGTGACTCAAAAAAATAAATAAATTAAAAGCTATTATATGTAATAAGTCTTACTTGTAAAGATCATAGTTTTATATTCATATATTTCACTATGTAATTCTAGATGTAAGCTTTTATTGTAACTTTTTGGCTGAATAAACGTTATTATTATATAATTCTTCAATGCGAACTTTGAACGGACAAATATGTTGAATTTGGCAATTCTTCCAAGATTTATTTTCAAAAAAGCACTTGTTCTGCTTACATTAAAGTAAACCTTTAACTCTTCTTTAAGTGTATTTAGAACGAGGTTATCATATTTTGCTTTCTTACAAAATAATGTATTGAAATTCTTATTGTGAGACTACCGGCACAACAGTCTTCATAATGGCTTCATTACGGACCATTTTAATTGTCAACTTTTCACCTTTTTGGGTAAAACAAAATTTTTGTACTTGTGTAAATTTATTTTAATTTGAAGCCCACTGGGGTCACAATCTTGTTGACCTGCGTTTATAAGTTTTACACAAGAGTTAACTAGATGTTAAATTTTAATAATAATTTATATGAAATGTTACATGTAAAATAAAAAAATTAAAGTGTATGATTAATCCACGAAGATGCTAAAATATAACGCATCTACTTTACATGACTTAAGAAATTTATTTTAATTTAATAATTTATCTTAGGAACGAACAATAAAGTCCTTTACTATTACCTACTTCAAAACCCTAGATAAAGCCAAATCCCCCGCTTTATGTCGTCTACAATAAAGTGGTAGACATTTTTGCTTGACGTAAATATCCGGATATGGTAGTCATTATGATTTTAATTTTCCTTCCTTCGAAGAGTCGAGGAGCCGGTTTTTAATTACGAAGCAGACGCCAGTACTTGGTGACTGTACTCTGGTCACGGCGTATTTATTTTCATTTTCTTTAGGCCATCTTTAAGATTATTTAAATGAACTGAGCATTTATTCAATCATATTAACGTTTTTGCTGTTAATAGTAGAGGTTGGTATTCATTTTAAATGAATATACATATAGTCACTCCATTAGATCTAGGCGGGATAAGATACTCTTCATTATATTTTTCATGCTGTTTTAATTTTCTTTTCTATTCACTGGAAGCCTAACTGTTTTACCCCAATCTCTAATTTTATTCCAATGATATAATTGTTTTACGGGCTAGTTATATAGTAAAAGTTATGCATGAATATACATGTAGTTACTCCATTAATTCCATTTAGGGCAATATATATTTAGATTATTAATATTTTATACACGTTGTTTTTTTCTTTACATATGGAGCTTAAGCTTTTTAACCCAATCTATCATTTAAAAACAACATGAGTGTAATATTTGAGAGTAGTAAGTAGCAGTAATAGATTTTCTCGTGAAAGAAGCTTAGCTCGTGGCAAACGGATATTGCGATGGGGGTGTGGAGTTCTTATACCCGACTTTCATGAAACGTGAAACTAGTTTTCAGTTCAATTTTGTCAGGTACACTTCTGTCTTTTATTGTTTGATTTCTGCTGGCCGAAGTTTATGTGGATTTTGAGATTTAATCTAAGGATCGTCAGAGAATCGTTTTATTGAATTTTTTTATCGCTTTTGTTCAACATTGCAAAACTGTGTTATATTTGTATTCAGTTTCTTTTTATTTTGATGCGCAATAAAAAAATATTTTATTCAATCCTGCACTAAAAACAATACACAAACGGTAAGCTTTGTATTTTATATTAATTCTACTTCATAATTTAGTAAAGCTGCCATAAATATGAGTGTTTTAAAAACATTTATTTATTGAACTTGTCTAGCTCCCAATTAAGTGCTTTATAAATAAAATTGCAGGGGTCAAACAACCTCGCTCTGAGAAATGAAAGAAAGTGTACTGACCTCTTGTCCTTTATACTCGAAAGGTTCAAGAAAATCTAAGAAATATCTGATTACTATATCTCTGCTCGGAATTTTTAATTTAAAATTGAACTTTCCATAAAATTTCATTAAATTTCTGAATGGTTAGGGCAGAGAGTTTTCTTTAGAATTTTCTGTGCCTACTATGTACTCATTAGTCATTCGTCACGAAAATCTAGGACAGACTTACATCATGTTTTATGCACTCGGCACCACTCCTTATTTGTATGTGTAATTAATTTATCTTAGATACTAGATTTTAACAAACGACACTTCTGCACCAACCTTTGTAAAGTACGGTTCACCTGAGAATAAATACAGTTCCACATTTTGAGTGTTTATCTTCTATCACCAAGTTAGCCACTTAGCACCTACGCATTAACATCCGCCAAATTTCTATTTACTAATATTAATTTTAAAGTGAAGTGTTTGCAACGAAATTATAATCTGTAGTAAAAAAATAATTTCGGAATCTTCTGTTGATTTCTTGCCAATTATATCAAAACTCTGTACCTCTTGCCGAGGTATTGTACTCATTCCCATTTGGGGATGGATGGATTCTATCTCTTACTACTGAAGAAGTGCCCAGTTAATAAATTTTTCCAAGGTTATACTACTCCTGTATAACACTAGGCACGACATCACATCTTTGACGATTAAGTAATATCAAATAAGAGGAAACATATAACGTATTTCCTCATATCTTTTTCGGACTCATTCGCTTGTAAATAAATTTATCTTGGTACTTCTGAGAAGTATCGGAATACGTTGTCATGGCAACATGGGACACTGAATCTACTAACAGGAAAATGTTATATTGAAAAGGTTCAAGCATTGAAAATGGAAGGTAGATAAGTAGAATTTGATAGAATGGAATGGAATATTCTAGCGGTATCTTTTTAAATATTTATCCTGACATTTTTAAAACGCGTTCGTTGTCTTCTTTATTGTGTTCGTAGTCTTGGTAGATTAGGCTTACATTAGGGTAAATCATATTATATAGATTTTACACTTGAGTATGTAGAAATTTTCCAAATTACAAATACATTTGGATAGCTTTATTTTTATTTTGCTGCCTAAGATTAGCTAAATGTAGTATCTAATTGTGAAAGTCCCGTCAAAATTACTTTAATGGTTTAATTTAACATTAGCACTGTGTCGAATTTAGACTCAATAGTTCCATAATGTACTATTTAGAAAATAATCTCTTCAAGTTGAATACTAGTACGTCGTTTTGTTAAAATCATTAGCTATAAAACGTTTTTAGTGTTTAGTAACCTTTATTTTGCCATCTTTTCCCCACTCAACTTTCCAAAAATGGCTGAGGAATTTCAAGTTCCTTAGCTCTGGCTACCCTTCTAGGGATTTATAGCCTTGAGTATATGTATGTATCGTTGATTTGTCAGTATCCGGTTTGTGATATCAAGTGTTACTCACGTGTTTTATATTTAATATCTTACATAGGTATATGATATTAGATATGAGGTGGTATTATTTTATATTGATGTTTAAAATTGCACACGTTATTAGCATACCAGATATATCGACAATACGCTGTTACAATATGTATTATTTGCCTATATAAATTAACGTATTTTGCAAATAATAATGCACTCAATACAAATTTACATATATTATTTTTCATTATTTCAAAGTATTTGTTTTCAAAATAAATAGAACCCGTCTATTATTCAGGCTTAAAAGCGACCTAATATACTATTGCTAGCAAGTCTAAACGAAAAATCGATTCATAACATAAAATTTTCTTGTCTTGGTACAAAAATAGATAATTGCCATACCTCCTGAGTCTCAAACAAATAATTACTTGCGGCAATTATTGAAAGCAAATATTGTCGCACTTGAAACTCCCACGTTCCTCCTTCAGTGTATCTCAAAATATTAAACACTGTCTGACAAATAAATCCAATATTGTATTTGATTGAAGTTAATGAAAAAAATGGGTAATGTTCATATCAATAAATATAAACTTAAAGTCTGATTTTTAATTCGAGTCAGTAAAATGACAGGTGCAACTGTCACTGATACATACAAAAAGATGTATCAGTGACAGTTGCACCTGTCATTTTACTGACTCGAATTAAAAATCAGACTTTACAAAATATTTTTAATTTTAGGCGATAGGCCTGCCCCCTATCACGTGAGTACACTGTCCATGTACATGTCCATCCGTGGGTACTCTGAACACCAGGTGACAAAGTCACGTGATGTTCAGAAGTATTAGTACCTCTGCCAACCCCTTCGGGGATATTCGGCGTGAACGTTTATGTTTATGTTATGTTTTAATTTTAATACCGAATAATTTAATGAAGGGTTTTTTTTTTGTAAATAAAATATGTAGAATAGAATATATCTAGCTATTTACAAATCCGTTCGTTGTTTGCCTTGTTTAATTAACATCTTATATATATAAAAAAAGTACAAATAATTTAAATAAATAAACCATTACATATTGCTCGTACCTAGATAAGAAGACTAGCATAGTTGCGGGTCCCAAAAGTAAGCAAAGACGTAATATATATGTTTTGTTGAAAGACGGAATACAAAATGAGCAATGCATCTTGCGCATAGCAAATCTCAAAGAGATTTGATGCATGTAAGCAAATTGAATTTGAAATGCAAATGGCAGACGAGCTGATGTTTTAAAGTAATTTTGACTTATGACTAAAAGTATTATGTGAAGTGAAGTAAGTAAGTTGGTGTTAGAGATAGTCACTGGCTTTACTGATCTTAAGTGATTAACTGAACACAAAATTCTTAGATTGCCGTGTAGTTGGCTTAGAATGTCACTACCCCTTTCTACCCACGGGTGTCGTAAGAGGCGACGGAGGGTATGGGGCTTTTTAAGTAGTTTATAAGCGATGCGGTTGGAGACCCATCACCAACGATACTTCATTTCTATCATCTTACCCATGTGTGTGTGAAGTAAGTCGTGAGTTGGTATTAGACACATTCACTTTACTGATCTTAAGTGATTAACTTAACATATGATTCTAATATAAGTACTCAAGGCTATAGATCCCAAAGAAGAGGTAACCAGAGCTGTAGAATGAAAAAATCCTTTGCCACTTTTGGAAGTTGAGTGGGATGGTAAAATAAACATAACATAACATAAACGTTCACGCCGAACATCCCCGAAGGGGTTGGCAGAGGTACTAATACTTCTGAACATCACGTGACTTTGTCACCTGGTGTTCAGAGTACCCACGTTTTGCATGGACAGTGTACTCACGTGATAGGGGGCAGGCTTATCGCCGTTTTGTACGAATACACTGTCACATGACTAAGTACAACTCAGCCATGTGGGTTTCCTCACGATGTTTTCCCTCACCGTTAACAACCATGATAAATTAACCGACCGATAAGACCGTGATAGCCCAGTGGGTAGAACACTCGGTTATCGTGCAAACGACTAGTGTTCATATCCTGGGTCGGGCCTACACCAATTTGTCTTTTCTAAAGACATATGTGTGGTAAAATAAAGGATGACTAATTAACTATATTTCCACACAATCACTTAAATTCTGGCAAAACTCTATGTCTCCTCCTGCGACTCCCACGAGAAGAAATGGGTTATTATAATTCCAAGCCGACACTACACAGCTATGTAATGCTAATGTAATAGCAATATTATAAGTCCACTGAAAGTGTTTCGATTGTTTTCGAGGTTTCCAAAGTTACTTCCATTAGTGATTCGGCGAAAACCCTAAAACTTTACAGAGACGGAACATGCAGGAACGATCGAGAATTCAGAATCTCGTTCGATCTATCTATACATTACTATGGCAAGCAAACCATTAGTTTGGATAAAACACTTGGTAACAGATTAAAGTGGTTTTAGTTTAGTCTCACATGGAATTTTGTAAAGATATGACGAAAACGCTAATAATTAGTTAGTAAAACCGACTCATAGGTTTGAACTTTTAATTATAAATTTTCATTAAGTTGTACTGCAATTAATTAAAAACAACATCTACATCCTAACGTTAACAAGATGAAGGTTAACATATTACTCGGAAAAACGGTATATTTTTGCAAAATACCTCATTGCTAAAATGACCTTAGAAGCTTCCAGTAAGAAAACTTTTATTAATAGTATCTGAATAACTTCGTTAAGCTTTAACAGCTTTGAAGGAGATCAGAATTAAAACAAGAAGAAAATCAATTAAGCGATGTTGATATTGATAGAATCTCACAAATTCGATTAGCTGTCAGTTGGTTTGCCACCGAGGGTTCCGTGGTTCCGTACTGTAATTACGTCATGTTTTTTCGTACTTCTAAATGTTTTTTTATAAATTGGTTCTGGATTTTTATTCCGTCCAAAACTTTTACTTTTCATTGTAAAAATGATAAGCGTGACTCAGGTTTGTCCTCATAGATAAGAGTCAGAGCTTTTATATATACATAAAAAAAATATGTTTTGAGTAACAGAAGTTACTATTGTAACGAAATTAAATTCAGAAATACAATTTTCCTATAGACGACTAGCTCACAATATCTTCGGTAGCTAAAAATACATTATAATAACTTATTTTACGTAACAGAAAGTACATACTCACATACATATAATAGTATTTTCGTCTCCACTTGTAGGATCCTAAAAACCTCTCGAGTACCGCCTACATTCTGTAATCTTTTCGTTAATGCTCTTTTATTTCAAAGACTACATACATTCATAGGTTAGGTTATTGGAGTATGTTTTACGTTGTTATATTTGTTAATTAACAATAATATGTGGATACGAATAATATTTGTCTTTCTTTCTAAACCCAAGTACCTATTAAGTTTAATATACAAAAGTGAACTCCTCAGATAAACAAGGGATGCACCACCCATTGCTCGCCCCGATTATAAGCGAAACCCTACAAAAAGGAAAATAATTTTATTCATTTAAATCTGAAACTTGTACGTTTTAATAAAAGTCTTCGATATCAAATCACGGGTTTTAATATCTTTTTCGAAATGTATCTTCTGCGAAGCTTCGTACTGCAATAATAAAGTTCAATTTTTACTTATTAAAATTAATATAAATATGAAAAAGAAGACCGTAGTTTGTAAAGTTCTTTTTAATTAAAAGTACTGTGATACAATTTAATATTTAAAGGCTATTTTATATCATGGGTTGAAAGAAAGCAAAGATAGCAATTGCCAAAATTAGACCAAGAAGTAAGAGAGGTTTTTCGTAAAGTATAATAAATTAGAACTCTTCTTTGAGCGAACTTATTAGTAGCGGTAAAAAACTTAATTAAAAACTGTTATTACATAGTTCACTAAACATGACCTGCTTTTAGAAGATAATTAGAATTTATTTTATCTGTAGAGAGGATGTTTAGTGCGTGCTATTTTGCTTAAAATTAAAGTTCTCTCGAAGGCGAAAATTATAGTGAGGCAATATATGGATTTACTAGTCTTCTGACGAGCGAAGCCAAAAAGGAAGATAATATTTTTTTACTTATTTTATTAAACAAGGTGACAGTATATTTTTATCAACGGCCCATCCGATACAGTGTATGTAATCAGTAATGTATAGCCGAAATAAATAAATTGTTCCTTCAAACTTCAAATAAATTAAAAAATACCTAAATTTATCCATGGTATCTAAAGAAAGGGGTAGCCAACCACATTACCTATAAATGTACATTTAATATCGTTCAAGTCAAAAATATATTCATTATGCTAACTAGTTTTTCCACCATCTTGTCCAAATGTAGTTGAGGAGTTTCTAGATCTAAAGCTCTGGCTACCCCTTTTTGAGATTTATTGCCGTGAGTATATGTATGTATGTTAATATTTCTGTCCTATAAAAGAGCTCATTAGTCTTGTATGAGTCTTAAAATGACAAAAGCGAATAATAGTTGGTAACCGCAACACCTCTAATAACTCGTAAATGATACGAAGCCTAGTACTGTTAGTTCTATGTAGATACTTGGTAAAATACATGTTGCAGTCTGACCGCGAAATCGTGACATTTATCACGTAGACCGTCATTCAGAACCTAATGACGGGAAAGTTGAAATTTAGATGGTCTCTGTCACGATATACTTGTATAACATGGTTTCTATGTCTGTATGTATATTTAGATTAAACCAAGTTAAGATTTTCGTTCGTTTATATTTCAAATCATGAAAGATTTTCTTACACATACAACAAACAAAAATATAAAAATTTAGTGACCGCCCGTTAACAAAAGAAAAATCTAATCGAAGTAACAATGAAAAAAAAATACAAAAAACTTAGGGTGTATTACAATTTTGTAGATTACATGTATTGATCTATTGAAAGTAGCTGTACAAATATAAATGATTAAAATATACTGCAGTTCTGCCTTTCAGGAAGTTAATTTTTTTTTTACCTTTTTAAAAACGTTTAAATTGCATAACTAAAACTGCAATTATTACAAAGTTTGCTAAACAGGTAGTGTACGATTAACGAAATAAATTGAAATAGTTGTAATAGCTTCGTGAATAGGTGCTTCCTTAGTAAATCTGATAGTCGGTGCTAGGGAAATGCCTTATAAGGTTTAAAGAATGTAAACTTAAGAAACAGGGCATTCTAAATTCCATTCTAGTCATTCATTGGGGCCCGGGTGGTTTCTGCTAAATGAAAATACTTGGAGTAGTTGCTATGATAAAAAATATACACTTAATTTATAATAATTGTATTTGGACCTTTATTTTTGCCGCAATCTGATATCCAATGATGTTAAGTTAAAAGAATTTAAATAGAAAGTCTTTTTCATCTTTGAATTGCTTATTGTTTGCGTATCTAATCTAATCTGTATTTAAATATTTATAACTTTAGTTATATGTGCTAATAGTAAGGATAAATATATATTAGCTATCTAATCTTACAATTAAAAGCGACCCGTTCAGATAACCTTTTTGTAGTTAGGTCATGAGATGTAATATAAATACATGAAAGATTATAGATATAATTAATTATATTGGTTGTATAAACAATCGTATAAGTAACATTATGTAATTTTATATAATGAATTATAAATATACAAAAAAAACATTATTATTTGTATATTTACATACGTAAATATACTCACGGCTATAAACCCCTAGAAGGGGAAGCCAGAGCTAAGGAATTAGAAATTCCTCAGCCACATTTGGAAAGTTGGGTGGAGAAAAGATGGCAAAATAAAGGTTGTTGATGATGGGTCTCCAACCGCATCGCCCAGAAATCCCTTAATAACCCCAATACCGTTAGCGCCTCTTACGTACACCCAGCGGAAGAAATGGGGTAGTGCTATTCTAAGACGACACTACACAGCAAATAATAAATAAATATATTGATAACTTTATAAAATCTTACAGGAAAAGCCTCCCAAAGCAACTCTGGTGGGCGCTCACTAACTTGTCATTTGACATAAAATTTATAATGAAAATTTGTTGAGTAATAAAGATGTCGAATTAAAGCCGGCTTAAACTCGGTCGTTAAATCAAGTGGGTTTTCGAGTAAACTTACTATACTGTAATTTACTACAGTAAACCGTATTTCCAATAATAAATTGTTGCTTAAAACATAAATATTAAATAGAACTTTCTTAATATTATTAAATGACTTGATTTATAGACACTAACTAGGCACTCGTATTGAAAAAAACTCTTGTTGCCACATACTTATTCAGCTACTATTATGAATCATATAAAATTATATGGCTACCATTAATATTAGAGTGTGAATCACATACAGTTACATCCATCTGGTGATTAAACTCTTGCTCAACGAAAGTATTAAATGTCCTTACAACAGTCACGATGTCATTAAAGTTTTAATTTTTAATTTCGTAACACTTTTTACTACGTCAAATATTAGTCATCTTTGCTTTCGTTAATCTATATATGAAATCATTCTGGTACTGACTGGCAGACAGCGTAAAGCCTATACGGCTGGACATAGAGAGTTGAAATTTGGCAGAAAAAGAAACTTTAGCGCTTTGATTTAAATGAACATAACATAAACATAACATAAACGTTCACGCCGAATATCCCCGAAAGGGTTGGCAGAGGTACTAATACTTCTGAACATCACGTCAGTGACTTTGTCACCTGGTGTTCAGAGTACCCACGTTTTGCATGGACAGTGTACTCACGTGATAGGGGGCAGGCCTATCGCCGTTTTGTACGAATACACTGTCACATGACTAAGTACAACTCAGCCATGTGGGTTTCCTCACGATGTTTTCCCTCACCGTTAACAACCACGATAAATAACACTTTTAAATGAACACTAATAATATAATCCCGTTAAGTTCTTACGGGGACGAGAAATTAAAGTTTATTAGAAACTTCTGCAATTTTGATTCTATCATGTTGAAATTTGGTATAAATACTTCTCCAGAACAGATATGAAGGTACATTTCGCAAGGATTACCATAAATTCTTAGGAGAACAGAAATTACTGGAGTTTAAAGCTCCTATGAAACTTCTATAGTATTCGTGGAAGTCGTGGACAAAATCTAGTATAACATATAACTCTAACGTAGATAAAAATAATAATTTCACCTGCTAAAATTAATTAAAATTCACCTTTCTTTTATAGATACAATACATTACTATTGCTATACAAAGTCTAATTTCAACAGTACAAATATACAAACGCATACAAAACAGCAACGGTAAATATGCAATTAAAAGCCGGTGAAATATCGCGAGACCTCTCTGCACGTCGGCAATGTTTGACCGACATAATGAAACGGGATTCGGTGAATTGCAACCGTAATACGAAATTTATATCCCCTAAGGCTATTTATTAGTGTACAGCCCGCTGTGCATACAAACATCCACTTTTGAGTCCTATGGACAAACTATTGTAAACCTAACCGAATAGTGAATTATATCCCAGCTCTAATTTAGCCGTTCAACTAACAAACATTGCTGAAAAGCTCAGGAAGCTTCTGTGTAATTCTAAAGCTATGGTACTAACCCATTGTACCGCATGGGTGTCATAAGAGGTATGTCTTTCAAGTGATTGTTGTGTGATGTGGACAAAGACCCATCACCATTCATCTATACTTATAATAAATCTGTAGAGAGGTCAATTCTGTACATGAAATATATTTTCAAAATAACCTTCAGGTGGTGATTAGGGATCGATACTGATGCCAAAAATGCAATCAGTAAAATTTTTGTCTGTCTGTCTGTCTGTCTGTCTGTCTGTCTGTCTGTCTGTCGGTTTGTATGTTCCTTATGGAAACAAAAACTACTCGACGGATTTTAACGGAACTTGGCACAATTATTCTTCATACACCTGCGCAGGTTTTCGTATACTTTCCAGCAGAGTAGTAAAGGGGAATTTTGGGAAATTTTGGGAAAACGGGAGAAGTTACTCCATTTTTTAAGCTTCCGTCGCGTGTGCAGCCTCAATGGTTAAACTTACATAGAAATCATGTGTGACGGAAATATTCTTCATAAAATTATCTAAAAAAAAATCTTCAACAGTTTATGTCTATCTTTTACGGTTGACTCACAATAACACGTGTAATTCCTGATAGCTTAGCAGTTCGGAACATTCTGATTATATTTGTTTACTCTTACGTTTGTAAACCTCTCACTCATCCCTAATTTAAAAAAAGGTTACATTATTACCTATACAATAAAAAAAGAATCATAGAAATCGGTAGACAAACATCATAATCATAAAATAAAAACATCAACACATACATAAAATAAGCCACCGCGCCCGTGACCAAAACCAAATCTTTACTAATTTACATATAACATACAAGATGGCGCCAGTAGTTGCATCCTACATCACGTAATGAAATGATTTATTTTTTAGATTGTTATAAATACTTCATAGCGTTTTATTTAAAAATTTGCTATTAAACGGAAATACTGAACCGTTCATCAAAGCGCATTTAAAATCACCAAACTACACTTTTTAGGGATTGCTATAAATTTAATAAATTGAAAACATTGCGCTGAATTTCACAATGCTTGAGCAGTGGCTGAAGAAATAAACCTCAGATATTTAAAAAAACAACGCTACCCGTGCGAAGCTGGGACGATCCACTAGTCTTTAATAAACTTTTTGCTTACTCTTCTTCCAAAAGCGATTGAAGAATTTCTAATTCTGAAGCTTTAGTTAGATAGTACATACATACATATACTCGCGGCTATAAATCCCTAGAAGGGGTAGCCAGAGCTTCGGAATAAGAAATTCCTTAGCCACGTTTGGAAGTTAGGTGGGGAAAAGCTTGGAAAACAAAGGTTTTTGGTGACGGGTGTCCAACAGCATTGTCCAAAAATCACTTTAAAAGCCCCAATACTCTTACTCGCCTCTTAGGAACACCAACGAGTAAAAAATGAGGTAGTTCTATACTGAGCCGACACTACACAGCTAGGTAGTTAGTTAAAACAAAAAAACCACCGTTAATGAAATATAACTTACAGTTGTTATGGCTCGTGTACAGTTTGCGTGGTCGATCGCGAGAGAGTACAGGCCATATGATGTGGCATGCCAATGCGAAATAATGGTCAGACATACCATATGGTCTCGCTGTTACACGGTAGTTTGAACGGGTTAACTTGCTCGGATATGTATGCAAACACTGAGCTTATTTAGGGGTTTCATTATGTGTTAGTGCCAGATGCATAATATTTGTATGTATTAGATATTCGAAACGATTTGTTGCTTTGAGTTGTTGGTATGTGTATTTAGTATTTACGAAGTTAACACACGAACCGAAAATGCAAGTATTGCAATATCAAGATTGCGATATCACCAGAGCAGTGCGAGGGAAATGTGTTTTTAAGAACCAATGGAATCTGTTCGTATATTTGTTCGTTTTTTCGTTGCAGGTAAATCAAACGATTCTCTTGGTTCTTAAGAAAACTCATTTTCCCCGAACAGCTATGTGGATTCTAAGCCTAATGGTAACGATGCCTGAAACTATGCTCACAACTAAATAAATACAGATAGTACGCAGAAAATATGACCATTAAGTTATCATAGCTCGAGACCGCCCTATTGAATTGTATTTCATGTCTCGGACACGTCCCGGTACCACAATTGCGAATGCGAGCGACGGTGTAACAGTCTGGCGAAGAGAGTTCAATGTACCGCATCCATTGAACGCCGGGTAGCGGAGATAGTGCTGTCGCCGCGGCTGCAAGCGGCCGTCGACAAAGTGCATTCAATAAATACCGTATTGTGGCGAGTGACGTCTCGGGAAATGTTTACGCGAGCTGTCTTCGACGGGCGCTCGTTTTATGGCTCTTGGATGCTGTGGATTTTGATAGCGTTGTGGGAGTAGGTTTTTGGATTGTATGGGTGATGTGGGCTGACTTAAAATGTTTGCTTAAGCTAAAACAAATATTATAGGTATAGAAAATATCGATTAATCTTGCCACTCTGAACGGCATTTGTACCGACTCTTTCATCGACTCGCTTGTATTGTATTCTTATCTAAAATTAACTTCATTCCCCACCTTTTTTTCATCATAGAGCTAATTAAACCTATTAATAATATCCAATGGTGCTTAATTTACATAGCCAACACAATCACCTATATTTCATCTATTTTATTTTGTGGAATGTCCATAAATTGATGAAAAAACATTTATAAGGGACAGCGTAGAAAGATAGTAACTTGTAAACTGAGCTAAGAAACAGCACTAGCCTTGTTGCTTAATTGTACAGGTTAGTCTAGTGTAGTCAAAGTGTATTTAACTGAAACTTGTCTGTACGAAAATCGAGTGCTAATAATACCACAAAAACTTTATTTAAAAACATAACAAAACCTTTCTATCGATCTGCATCACAAATAATACTACATAGTAAGGTATAGTAATAGCAATCGGGTAGATCGAAATAATATCTAATTCGTGCTTAGCTATTTAATTTTCGCTATAATTGTTAAAAAGCATAGAAATAAACCATAAATGGTTGTAAATTGTTTAGTAGTGCGTATTTCATCCACACAAGTGTTATCTTAGAGTAATATTAAGTGAATGTGACAAAATAAGTGATTAAAGTTTGTGACGTTTTAACGGCTTAAACCAAACAAAGGAAAACATCGCTAGATAGGAGAACCCTTGCCGAGTAAACCAGCTAAGTAAATTTATGTATTTTTGAACAATAATAGGTATTTCAATTTAATAAAAATCCTATATTAGTTATAAAACAACGGTCTTCATTTGATCACCGCTTCAACTAAGTAAGAGTGAGACAAATAGCTGGTTTCTTATTACTTACTATCTTTCAAACACGGGTTCGATTCCCGTTATTAATTATTATAGTTTATAATTATATATACTTTTCTTTTCTTTATATTAAGTGAATTTATCATATAAAAATCTTTTTTTACTGAGCTATTTAATCGCATTCCTTCACTTATTATAATATTAGGTACTTATTAGAATTTGTGAGTACAAATTGTTTGTCGTAAAGGATATAATAAATAGTAAAACGTTAATATTTAAAACTAAATTAGGGTAGTGATAACACTCGGGATCATATTTTGAGTGTTACATTTATGATTATATTGTTTAGTTAATAGAAAACAAACGATAAATAATAACTTTATATCTTTGTTGTAAGTAGGCGCTTGTGTGGATCGAAATATCTTAGTATTAGGATTATCGTTCGCTATAGTAACGTTTTAAACTAGTATATAATATTAAGACTGTTCGTTTCGTAAAATGGACTCGATTACAACTCGTAGAATGGCTGCCGAACAAAAATATGAAAAATTAAAAAGAGAGTCGAATGATGCAGAACAATTAAAAAATAGGCTTTTAGAAGAACGGGACGAAAACGTTTTAGCTATTCGTAATTTAAAGTTGAAAAATTAATAGTTTAAAAAACACTAAAAAACACGCTTTTATAAGTGCACTTAAAAGTCAAAAATAAATTACGGGTCGTTCAAGTTGTCTCTATTTCTGGGCTGAAGTGTAAACTATGTGCTTTTAATTATAATATTTGATAGTAAAAGCGTGGGGCGCTGGAAAAGGAAAGATTTTTTGTTAACCTTGCTAAGAAATCAAGTTAAGCGATGTTTCGGGAAGCAGGTTACAGAGATCGGCACTCTAACTAGAGTTGCAGCACCACTAGTTGGAGGCTCTATATTAAACAGTCTGTTCAAAGTACTAGTCAACAGTAGCAAAATGTAGAGTTTTTGTTCGTGTATTTGTTTACAAGAAAGTTTTTCCTGCTCCAGCACCCCACGCTTTTACAATCAAATATTATAATTAAAAGCACATAGTTTACACTTCAGCCCAGAAATAGAGACAACTTGAACGACCCGTAATTTATTTTTGACTTTTAAGTGCACTTATAAAAGCGTGTTTTTTAGTGTTTTTTAAACTATTAATTTATTTTATGCTTTTTAGTCTTTGCTAATGGCATATTTTAAACATCCATATTATTGTATTCAGACCTTGAAACCTAATCGTGGTCAAAGGTCGTTTCGTGGTCAAAGTTCATTACAAGACCTTTCTAACAAGTCCAAATACGGCTATAATACGATCATCTATCATTAAGTTCCAGTTAATATCTTCCGGCTCCATCATCAGATGAGCTCGACAGTACCATATTATTGTATTCAGACCTTAAAACCTAATCGTGGTCAAGGTTCAGTACAAGACCTTTCTAACAAGTCCAAACACGGCTATGATACGATATTTCATCATGGAATGCTAGTGCCTATCTTCCGGCTTCATCATCAGACCTTGAAACCTAATCATGGTCAACGTTCATTACAAGACCTTTTTAACAAGTCCAAACACGGCTATGATACGATCATCCATCATGAGGTTCCAGTTCATATCTTCCGGCTCCATCATCAGATCAGCTCGACAGTACCATATTATTGTATTGTCATCGAAATCACATACAACTGCCAATTTTCATAACGCTATGACCTTTAGAAGATGGTTAAATTAGTTTTCTTAGATTTGATTACATAGTTACATACATACAGGTCGACCTAATAAAAGCGTGTTAAAAATAGTAATCTTTTAGAAAAAATTGTGTTGCTTCGTGAATCTTACGACATTTCTCAAGTGGAATTAGAAAACCAGCAGATATTAATATTAAAGCATGAGGATCAGTGCGCAAAGCATGAAGTAGCTTTAGAGCGAATTCATATTCTCAATGAGCAGTTGGCAGAAGCACACGCTCAATTGGCGGAATTCCATAGAATAAAGAATATTCACGAAGAGTCTCACGCAGTTTCTTTATGTGCCGAACTTGAGGCAGAATCATTATCTTCTATGACCTCTTTTAAATATTCAAAAACTTTCAGTCGTAAACAGTGTAAAAAATATAAATTAGTTAAAAAACGTATATACAACACAAACAAAAGTCTTATAAGTATGAAAAATAGTATAAAATTCATAAACAAGTCTTACAGAAAAATTGATTTACTAAACCAAATAGATAGTTTGAATGATAAACTGAGTGAGCTGATTGTTAGTCAGGAAGATCTGCATTTAAGATACAAACATATCGGCAGTCTTATAGACAAAGAGACGGTTACTCTGAATAGTCATATTTCCTCAAATAGCGTTATATCTCAGTCACCCCAACCAAGTAATGGGATTACATTACCAACTGTTAGCACGCCGCCGGCGCCGCCGGCAAACAGAACATTAGTATTTTCGGACGGCATGGCATGGTTTTGGCGAAATACTAAATAAGTATCTTAATCAACAGGTCATTAACCATTGCTATACGGGTGCAAACTTTAATTATATAGTAGAACGAATATTATTAGGCACTTATGACGAATATACAACGATTGTCGTACTGGTCGGCAATAGTATAGGATTAAATAAGTATTTATTAAATAAAAGTATAAATAAACTTTTGGAAATACAAAAAATATATAAATGTAAATTTATATTTTGTACCTTTCCATACTTACTTAATATGAAGCAGAATGACAATATTCATATTATGAATAATTTAATATGTCACGTGACATGTAGTCAAAGCGACAATTTGTTTTGTTTGGATTTGAATAAGTTTTTACCTTATTCAAATTCTCGACTGGGTACTGTATACATACCCTTAAATCAAAAGCGGAACATTGCTAAATTATTAGCATATAATATATCTGACCCCCATATATTTAATATAAGGGGAAACTTACCTCTAGTATGCGATGGTGGAAACCATAATTTAAACTTTTAAGAGTGACAATGGAAGAGCCTCCTGTCGTCCTTAAGTCGTCACCTAACATCAATATTGTAAACAAGGAAGGAGGTTCTTCTGGCAATATTAATAAAAAGAATACTTTACAAGGAGTCTCCCAGTTTAAACTTGTATGTCAAAATACTCAGAGGTTTTCTTGTAAAGAATTAGAAATAGAACTGTTTTTGGAAAAATATGAAATAGATTGTTTATGTGTTACTGAACACTGGCTTAAGAATTGCGAACTCATATTTGGTTTTGAAAACTATTATTTAGCTAGCAACTACTGCCGCAATTCTAAAGCCTGTGGTGGCTCCGCTATATTTTTAAAAAATAATATTAAATCAAAAATTCGTAATGATATTGTAAAGTTAAGCGTTGAGCAAGTCGTGGAATTATCCTGCATAGAGTTAAAAAACTATTTCTTAGTATGTGTGTATCGACCCCCTTATAACCAAAATTATGATAAATTCGAAAATGTAATGGAAGATGTATTAAGCAAAGTTTTCAGGAATAAAAAACGTATAATAATATGTGGAGACTTCAATGTGGATCTCCTACAAGACAGTTATCTTAAAACACGGTTGATGAGTTTATTCCAATCGTTCAATTTAGAAAATTTATTCTTGGAACCGACTAGAATCAAAACATGCTTAGATAATGTATTTACTAATGCAGATTTTTCAAGTAAAAGTGTTATAAATAAACTAAAGTCTGATCACAGCGGCCTTTTTGTTAGCTTTAATCTAGAGATACCAGAACCAAAAATTGTTATTAAAAAAAGGCATATTACTGCTAGTAAAGTAGAAAAATATATAAATATAATAAGCTCTAAGTTGCCTACATTTACAATTAATAAAAACTCAGATACTAGCTATGATATCTTTTATAATGTTTTGATAAATGAGTTTAATGAAATTTTCAATGTAAAAAATTTAACTATTACCAGTAAATTTAAGTTTTGTGAGTGGGCAACACCAAGTATTTATAGATCAAGAGAAAAACTCTTCGATTTATATGATCAAAAAGCTTATAGTAATAATAATGAATTGAGTGAATATGTAAAAAAATACTCAAAAATATTTAATAAAGTATGTAAAGAGGCTAAAGCCAGATACCTAAGCCGACGTATCCGAACATCCGATAATAAAGTTAAAACAGTGTGGAATATTATCAACACCCAAACAGGCCGAGGTAAACCATGTGATCAGGAGTTCTGTGTTCGATCTGATAAAGGTCTGACTACCTCTAATGAGGAAATCGCTTGTATTTTTGAAAAATATTTTACTGACATACCATCAAAAACAACTGAATATTTAAACACATCGGTCATAAAAGCTCAACACTTGTTACAACAAAATGTTGATAGGTGCGAAACTTTGTTTTGTTTTAAAGATGTCAGCCCTACAGATATCGAAAAATGTTTTAAATCATTTAAACTAAAAAGTTCTGAAGACATTTGGGGTATGTCAGTGAAAGTTTGCCATAATTTTATTGTAACTTTGGCTCCATATTTAGCAGATATATTTAATGAATGTATAAGAAATAAAATCTTTCCAAATCTCATGAAGCATAGTAAAATTGTACCACTTCTTAAATCCGGAGGAGATAAAATTAGTCCTGATGGTTATAGACCCATATCAATTCTGCCAGTTTTAAGTAAAATATTCGAAAAACTAATGTTCAATCAAATGCTTTTGCATTTCGCTTCAAACAAATTGTTTCATCCAAAACAATTTGGCTTTACGAAGGGCCGCTCTACCACCGATGCAGGCGTTGCCTTAATGAAACACATTTTTGATTCGTGGGAACGCAAAAATGATGCTATTGGTTTGTTTTGCGATCTTACGAAGGCATTTGATTGTGCAGATCATGAAATCCTTTTTATTAAATTAGAACATTATGGCATACAAGGTGACGCACTTAAATTAATAAAGTCTTACTTTTCGGATCGGATACAGAAAGTGCAAATCAATAATGCAATATCACCTGGAACTCATGTAAAAATGGGTGTTCCGCAGGGTTCTATTTTGGGCCCATTTTTATTTTTAGTTTATATTAATGATTTGCCGTTCATGGTCGAGAAAATGTCCGAGATAGTGTTATTTGCTGATGATACTTCTTTAGTATTTGACGTTGAAAGAAATAATCAGAATATTGACGAGGTGAATAACACGGTTTCACAGATTCAAACATGGTTTGCTTCCAATAATCTTGTACTGAATGGTAAAAAAACCAAATGCATTAAATTTGTATTACCTAATGTTAGGTGCGTTGATAACGAAATAATTTTAAATAATGAAAAGTTAGTATTTTCGGATAACACAGTTTTCTTAGGGATAACTCTGGACTCCAAGCTCCAATGGGGACCCCACATTAGCTCACTAGCTGGCAGGCTAAGTAGTGCTGCATATGCCGTTAGGAAAATAAGACATTTGACAGATGTACAGACAGCTCGATTAGTTTATTACAGCTATTTTCATAGTGTAATGTCTTACGGTATTTTACTCTGGGGCAGAGCAGCTGATGTTGGTTCCATATTTATTCTCCAAAAGAGAGCAATAAGAGCTATATACAATTTGAGATCCCGAGATTCCCTGAGGGAATTGTTTAAAACAATAAATATAATGACACTGCCATGTCAATATATTTATGAAAATATTATGTATGTAAGAAAGAATCAGGCCTCTTTTGTGAAAAATTGTGACAGACATATTCGAAACCTGAGAGACAACAATAAAATATCAGTACCAAAATACAGATTGTCAAAAGTAAATACATCTTTCATGGGGTTATGCGTAAAAATGTATAATAAAATACCTGAGGACATTTTAAATTTAACAGAAACAAAATTCAAAGCAGCAGTTAAAAAAAATCTTAGTTCGAAAGCCTATTACAATGTCAATGATTACATTAATGATGAAGTGGCTTGGTGTCATCAGGGCTCTGTGCAGGATGTTTCCGGGCTAACACCAAAATTGTAATGGACGTTAAAAAAACCGGCCAAGTGCGAGTCGGATCGCGCACTAAGGGTTCCGTACTATCATATATATAGAAAATCCCGTTTGTGTGAAAATCATGGGAGCCAAATTAGGTAAGTAATTTGATTTATGACGTTTAAAAATAGAACTACGGGCTAGATCTCATTCAAACCAATTTTCGTTAGTAGTTAGTATAGTAATACACATCATATATTTTTTTCAGTATTATCATGCCCATATTTTAGAAGTTACAGGGGGGGGGACACACATTTTATCACTTTGAAAAAGTCTCTCGCGCAAACTATTCAGTTTTGAAAAAAATGATATAAGAAACCTCAACATCATTTTCAAATACCTTTTGATAGATACCCCACACGTATGGGTTTGATGAAAAAAAAAATTTTGAGTTTCAGTTCTATGTATGGGGAACCCTAAAAATTTTGGTTTTTTTTTCAGATTTTATTTTAAAATCTTAATGCGGTTTACAGAATACATCTACGCACCAATTTCCAATAATGTAGTTCTTATAGTTTCGGAATAAACTGGCTGTGACATACGGACGGACGGACGGACAGACAGACATGACGAATCTATAAGGGTCCCGTTTTTGCCATTTGGCTACGGAACCCTAAAAAAGATGTGTGTTGACGAGTTTCTTACGGGTTCTTCTCTCAACAAAACACCTTCCGAATCCGAAGTAAACTTAGTATTAAGTTAAAATTTGACGTTCAAAAAACAAAGATTTATCTTTTTATTTTGAAATAAATGATTATTTTATTTTATATTTTATTTTTATTTTAGGTAGAAACCAAGTCAAAAGCTCGCCAAGTATTCCGAAGCAGCCGGCAACCGCCAGAAAGCTGACGCAGCTTTATACCTCCAATTGAAGTAATGATTCACCCGACACAGCTTTGTGATGCTGACGAGGTCACACGAGGTTAAATGCTGGATCCAACTATCACGCTCCTATTCATATTATGCTTCTGTTGGCTTGAAAGTGGACAGATTTCCGAGTTACGAGAAATTAAATAGGGGGAATTTTAGAGGTCTCAAATTGTGTGATTGAAACGAATATATTTTCTTTAACAGTATATCCAAAACTGTTGTAAATGTAATTGATGTTTAAAATTATGCATTTTGATGATATTAAACATATGATGGTAAAATTACACTCTATAAGCAAATGAGAACAATACAAGTTGAACGTATTATTTTCAGAATGGTATTGGGCCTACAACTTTATCATGATTTTGATTTTATTTCGTTTCATAATTTCTATTTACTAACATACATATTCTAACATCAATAATTATCAACTCATTTTAATAATTACATAGATATAATTTGCTTCAATTAGTAAGTTTAATTGTCCCATTGTTAATGCATTCTTATTATTTTTTCTAATAGCATCACTTATATTAATACTAACTAGTTTTCGTATTTCATTACAAGTTGAGCGGCGTTGAAGCAATAACAGTATTTCTGAACTCACATAAATATCCGTTTCGTACATATTGCCTCGCTAACGGAACTCGGAACATTATAAAAGTAGTTTTAAAATAGTTTCGCTCTGCCCACTGTTCCTTGCTTAGTTATCTACTAACTTGTATCTTATAAAAGTTTAGTGGCCGAACTGGTTTCTACGATTCCTCGACCCCGGGTACTTGGTCGCTCGCTTTTATTAGATCTCTTTTGTTACGGGACGATTTATTTTTGTGTTCACACGAAAATGTAGTAGTCGTATGGTTAGTACTGATAAGTTCTATCTATGCATTATTTAATCATTTGTCACACCACCGATATACAAATAAATGTTTATAGTAAAACTATAAATTCGTTTCATTGTGGTTAAAGCAAGTATTATCTATAGGTAAATACATCAGTGGCTACTTAGGGTTTTATTTATCTTGTTTTAGAAAATAACATATACTGATTTTGGTAGGCAGAGACTATAGAGCGCCTCTTTGTACGATCCTGGCAAACCTCTCGAGGTATTTATTTATATTCACCAGTCTTTTCTTAAATGATATTTTATTCTTCACACATCGGTCGCCCTTTTTTGAGCACATTCTCATCATTCTACAGACATTACTATCCCCATAACATAACATAAACGTTCACGCCGAATATCCCCGAAGGGGTTGGCAGAGGTACTAATACTTCTGAACATCACGTGACTTTGTCACCCTTTGTATCCCCATACTATCAAGTATTATATTTGCCGCCCGCTCTATTTGCTTACCAATTATGATATTGTTACAATTTTGTTAAAAAAGTGTGTATAAAATTTGTTAGTGTGTTTACTTTTAGACAAACTTGTATTGTTGAGACGAAGTGTAAATTTTCCTTATTATTAATTTAATGATTTCAATAGACTTAGAACTTATACTCTACTAAGCGAAGAACCAGGTTAAGTTTTGTAAAATGACATATTCTAAATAGGTATAACGGAGTCAGTTGAATTATCTAGGTATAATAATAGTTTTGTTCGAAAAAAAAAACTTTTGAAGACGTCACGAAGTAGTTTTAGTTCAATAGCTATAACATAACATACCATTGGAAAAAACCAACCTAATGTATTCCAATAGAGAATCCGTTAAAATATACCGTCGTGAATAGGTTCGTTTGTAAAAGTTTTCGGTTTTATTATAAGGATGAAAGTAATGAACGGATGTGGCTGAGCTGATTACTAATTAGGCCATTGCTTCGATCCGCGCCCGATATCGTATTATACGAAGGAATAATTAATCTGTGGCGATCGTACTTTTATTGGACTACTCAAAGGAATTTACTGGAATTGACTAAGGTACCTTTAGATTTAGATTGTTAGAGTAGATTTATGTTCTCAATGGGTAAATGGTCACCATTTACCTTTTTTTTGTTTATTATTGCCACTAATTACGTGCTTGAAAAACTCTCGGATCATTCATCCATAGTTTTACTTCGAATGGTATTCTTGCCTATTATGTTAAATTCTTATATGGTATTGTATGTTGCCTTTAAACATCCTAAATAGGCTCGTCGTCTTTTAACAACAATACTATTCACATTGACTCGGCACTTCTTTCTCCACCTTATTTTTCTTTATTTTCTGCTATAACAATTCGGCCAGCCCATTGTTATAGTGATCTCTTGATTATATTAAATACATACATACATATACTCAGGGCCTTAAATTCCAAAAAGGGGTAGCCAAAGCTTTAGAGCTAGAAACACAACAGCCACATTTGGAAGTTGATAGGGGACAAGATGGTAGAAATAAAGTACAGTCCCAACCGCATCGCCCAAAAACCACTTAACCAATTTTTTGGTTCTATTACCATGTCAGACATTAGAACAATGACCTAGCATCCTACTCAGTTTATGTTCAACGTTATTAGGCCATGGTTTACTTGGCCGAAAGTTCCGGAAGTTTTTGAGACACATAGCGGAACCTGGCCTCTGGAGCACGTCATAATATCAATGCCATTCACAAATCATCACCCATATTAAAATAATTAGCTAGTACCATTAATAAATCTAACATTCCAATTGATTCCACAGCGGATATTGCTGTGTGATGTTAAGAGTACATATGGTCAATTCGAGCATCTTCCAATTACACGCTAATGCTTAAAGACAAGCAGTCGGGTCAAGACGGGCGTTGTGTTTCATTAATGAGTCAATTTCCGCAGGCGCTACGCGGGTGCGTGAGTGCGTGGCCGCAATTGGCACAAATTGCTTGAGAACCCCACACACTCACGATCTCTGATTCGTATCAATTCGGAATCGTATAACAGTTACAGGCTGGTGATTGCGTTATTTCGGCTTCACAAATTTCAACTATCAGTCAGTGTGATGTGCGTTCGATATGGGTCAGCGGTTATTGGAAGCTCATTTTATGGATAAGATCCTCGTTGTATGGTTTTGTTGTAAAAGTTCCTTGCGCAGAATTAAAAGATAGTTGATTTATGTATGATGACGAAAGTATATAAATGCATCTGTAGGCTATATTTGAGGAGTTAAATATTACGGTTTTACTATAAAAATATGACACCAACTCCACACGAACCCTTCCCAATACCATATGTTTCCAAGTATAGCCGCTAGCAGCCAGGCAGTCTAAAGGTGTGCGAGCGTTATCTGCGTCGTACATTCGTGCCGGGTTCGCCGAGATAACCCCCGGTGTCCGCGCTATCTCGACATGTTTACTAACACCTCTATCACTCGTATTG
Source organism: Bedellia somnulentella (assembly GCA_963576735.1). Classification (NCBI taxonomy): domain Eukaryota; kingdom Metazoa; phylum Arthropoda; class Insecta; order Lepidoptera; family Bedelliidae; genus Bedellia; species Bedellia somnulentella. The sequence continues at coordinate 10,576,337 of OY755187.1, read as the reverse complement.
ATTTCATTTGCGGAACTACACACTGGTGGTATGCTTTTGAGAGTGAACATACGTGAGTTGAAGTAAATCTAATCAAGTAGCCGTTTTTAACCGGGCTAGGGTTAAAATAATGCTTCTTGATACATAATTGACACGATAACGCAATACTAGCTATCTAGCACTTAGTGGGATTAGGATGGCGATTTTAGATAATATTTGGATTACTTTCAGTTCTTTATTATTTTGTTCCATTAAGTTTTCAAGTATGGGTCGTGTCAATATGCGACTGAGAGTTAAGATTCTTTGTTCTATTTAGCCAAAACATTCCATTGTAAAATATGTTTAATATCAGAATTCATCTGAGAATGTATTCCATCGTCAAATATTACCAAAGGCCCAAAAATTACATATTAATTTCTGCATATAATAAACAACGTACAATAAAACTAATCAAACTCTCACTCTCACTGTTTTTTTGAGTCTTCAGTGTGTCAGATTGGAGTAGCACTATTCTATCTGTCGTATATTTGTCATACGAGGAAACTATTTGTGGTATATTTTAAATTGTACTTCATAACTGCGTAACTTTGGCTACCTCTTTTCGGGTTCACAGCCGACATTATAACGTAGCTTGAAGTTTAATAGCTGTTACAGGCTTACAATTTCATGTAACATACGTAATTGAAATCAGCTGAAAATAGGTACATCAAGTGTTGTTTATCGGAGGCGTCCGGTATACGTCGCGGGTCATTGCGCTCTGACTCATTGTGTGTCTGTGAGTGTGTTTGTGACGTTGACGTTTTACTGTATGGCGGAACAACTGCCATATGTATATTGCGCGTGCGTGCGCCGCGTAGCCGCGTACTTAGTTTACGGTTTGAGTGATGGATGTTACGATATTAGTATCGTTATTATAATGATTAGCTCCGTGCTTTCCCGCCATATAGAGAACGGGTTAGCAGTAGTAGCATAGTACTTTGTACGGCTTACGTTATGCAGTAACTTTATTTTATGAAACTTTAATCATTTTATTTTATCGCTTTTAACGCTAAATATCTATGTAACCTGTTTTTTATGATATTCTTAATGAGGCTGAACAGTTTTTGATGTCAAACAAACCGTGAGTCAGAGAAATATAATTTCTAGCGAAATTTTAATGAGAAGAATTGTAAGGTTGAGGTGGTATCTTGCTAATGGTTAAATCTTTCAACTCAAAACTATGTTGGACCTGTCTAAAAATTAAACACAAGGAGTAATGTGTCTTTTAACCAACACATTAATTTCCGCGCGTTCCCGCCGAGTTCCAGCAACATTACAAAGACCGCAAGGAGCCGACCAAAAACGAGCAATACATACTCTCATACCATTACCAGTGAACGAAGATCTGGAGGCCGATACAAGTCAGACGCCTAATAAAACAACGACCGTGACGCATACCAGCAAACATTGCTATACAAAAACCAAAGGCGCAACGAGCTATTTGTTAACGTTATTCATGACAATGACAATATTATTTTTCACATCTACAGAAGCGACATACACTATGAAAAACTTGAATCCGGGACTATATATTGAACAAATGGGCAACGCAACGTTGGACAGAGGCACCTTCAGAATAGAACAACATTATGAAAGACGTAATTTAGAGGAAAATTTTAACAAAACCAAGGAAGTACTAAATCAGTTTATGCATTTATGTGGCTACGCCAAATCAATAGAAAGTCAAACTTACTGTACTCAGTATTACGACCACTTACAAGAAGAAGTTTTGAAGTTTGAAAAAACTCACGAATACCTTACTGAAATAAATCATACACGAAGGAAGAGAGGTTTGATGGGACAAATAATGACGTCAATATTTGGTGTTAACGACGAAGTATACAGAGACATTGATACTTTACAAACTAATCAACAAAAATTAATAGATGCTGCAAATCATCAAACAAAGTTCATGATCTCTACGATTTCAACAGTTAACAGCACAGAAGAAAGAATAAGGAGCAAACTAGAAAGATTCCAAACAAAACTCAACCTAGTACTGACATATATAAACGACAATAACAGATGGTTTAAGTCCATAAACAGTAATACCATTCAAATACAGGTGCTTCAAGCTTATCAACTGGCGCATAATTATATTATGGAAACTATGGACTATTATTCAGGAATTGTACAAATTTACATCTCAAAAGCTACAATATACAGCGTAATAAACCCAAAGAATATTGAAGATATTATACAGGACGCAAACAGCAAGTTACCGTCAAACTTACACATCATTCAATCTCAATTGATTGACACACTATTATCAGAAAACGAAACTCATATACGAGTATTAGCTTATTATCCAATAGCAGAGAAAGTAAAATACGAATTAATACACCTTACTCCAATACCTAAGAAGCATAGCAATGGATTATTTGAGAACATGGATATACTTCAAATGTTTGTGGGAATAGATTACAACAATGAACGCTACTTTCAACTTACGCATGATGAATTCAAACGCTGTTTACATAAACAAAACGACTATACTTGTTTTCCGGTGGCTGTCAAGAACATGCAATTAAATCAAAATTGCATTGTTAGAATGATAACAAAAGATCAAAATATAACAGATTGCCCCACTCGAACATTTAACATTTCAAATAACATAATTTGGAAACAAGTCCAAATGTCAAACACTTGGTTATATTTGACAAGACAACCAGAAACAGTCTCCATTGTGTGTGATGGTCAAAGACAAGAGATATCAATCCATGACGTAGGAATAATACACATTTCAGAAAATTGCATCATTAAAACAATGACAAATACATTGGCCGCTAAACGGATAGTAACTACAAACGTTTTAGCTTCATTTAGTAAATTTTCTAATTTTAACTTAACTAACAAATCATTAATTAACTATCATACACTTATTTCAAAAGAACAAGTATTAGACAACTCCGTAGACATATTTAATAATTTGAAGAATGAAGAAATTAAATTGAAAACAAACCTAGATCAAACAGTTTGGAATAGTATAGCTACCCAAACATACATCACTAGTTGCTCAACTATGGTAGGCAGCATCGTTATTATATTACTAATATATTATTGTTGTCCACCGATGACGAGGAGACTACGAGCGATGGTAGCAGCCAGGCGGACATGGGCCCTGAGGAGAACTCCCGAGCAACCCCATACCAACAACACCACGGACGAGCCGCATCCCAGCGAGCACAACAGCCGCCGCTCATCCCGGCGCCCCACCACTCCGCATACGTACTCGACACCACAGCGCCGACCTGCCCAACTTACGGATCAACTGTACGAGATGAGGACATAAGTTCACCTATCTGGATAACCACCCATTCCTGAGAGACGCCAGTATGTTCAAGTGTGAACATCAGCAATATAAATCTGGGGCAATTAACTGTCATCCGGTTAGACGAAACGCTGACAACAGAAAACGCACACAAAGAAATGTATCATCCATATAGATCAATACAAACATATAATTTTATATAAATAGTGTGAAAAATGTAAATAAAGTCTCTTTCTACCTTTGACTCCGACTATTACTTACCTACCACTTCCTTACCCTTCCATCACTGTGGCCAAGACACCTTTAGCCTTCGCAGTTGCATGAGTCTGTGTAACTGACAGTGATTATCGTACCACTTCCTATATCCTACCAACCTTCCGTCTGTTACCTTAGGTCTCCCGGTATACAGACATTCCCGTACTTATTTATATATTTATATATTTCAACTTGTATGGTTAGGGCTAGGGACTTAGGGTTTTAGGGTTGTTAGGCCGTCGGTAGGATAGAGGTACTCTCTACCTACCCCTCAGGGATTTAGGCGTGCATATATAGATTGATAGGTTAGGATCCTAGGTCTTATAGCTGTCCCATTAAGTTAGTATATTAAAGTCCGCTAGGGGCTTTAACAGTCAAACAACAACGTAATGGCAAACAAACAAAATTGCACCAGTCCCAAATGAAACTAGAGCACGTGCCAGCGAATTCGTATGCCGAGTGGTGCAGTGAGTGACGCCGGTCCTCAGCGAGAGCAGTTTAATTAAACACCCCTTTGATCTGTCCCCGACAAAGCGGATTCCTCAGCCAGGCGATGGCGTATTCCACATATTACGACTCGCTTGTAGCTAGAGCGTATGGTAATCTAATGACATCACGATTTGCAGCTAGCTTTGTTCGCTGTCAGTGCAATACGTTTCGCTGTTACGTAGAGGATGGATGACTGTTGTGAAGGATATATGTAACAAATGAGGATGACAATGTTAGAAAACTAGTATGGAGGACGCATTTAAATCAAATAGAGGATGTGCTAAAGAGCAGGCGTGCGTAAGAATGGATTATGAATGTAAATAAAACGCTAAAGTTTTGTTGGGCCGTATAAAGTGGCAATCACTTGTCCCTACTCACCCTAATATGATACAATGGAGTGAGTATATGGAGTATATGCTGTGTAGTGTCGCCTTAGAATAGCACTACCCCATTCCTTCCGGTGGGTGTACGTAAGAGGCGACTAACGGTATTGGGGCCTTTAAGGGATTGTTGGGCGATGCGGTTGGAGACCCATCACCAACAACCTTTATTTTTACCATTTTTTCCCCACTCACATTTCCAAAAGTGGCTGAGGAATTTCTAATTCATTAGATCTGGCTACCCCTTCTAGGGATTTATAGCCGTGAGTATATGTATGTATTTATGTTTCACTATAGTGCCGGCTAGGAATATGGGCTATAAAGATACAAAATGAGTTAACATAATGGACTGAAATAATTCTAATTTTGAAGCTCTATTTTATAAGTGACTGAACTTCTGGTTTATAAGCCGTTACAAATAGGTTGATAATACATTTTTGCCATCGTAATATCCGACTTCCGAACACATGCAAATTTCATCGTTCTCGTTCAATTATTATATGGACGCCAATAATTTGTGCCAAGTTGGATATTCATGCATGTCTAAGTTCAATCGACTGAGTAGTGCAATAACATAACTGTTATGGAATTTCATCAGAAATATAAATAATAAATAGTGCGGTAATAACAATTTCTTAACCTACTACTTTCTGCGAAAATATTAAATTTTAAGATAAAAACCACAAACAATATATTTCGCTGCGCACGGTATACCCACATCACCTGTGCTTATATTTTTCCGTCGCAAATGGCTACGTGGCATCAAAGCAATTTAATAAATTGACATCCCGACAAGGGTTGGTTTTCATACGCGGCTGGGGGTGAAACGGTGTCTCACCGATCACCTACGCCGATGTTTGACAGTTTTTGGGCACGACCTTCTAATGATATTTGATCTAAGATTAATATCGCATTGGTGTTTTATAGATTTATTTTCTTGTAGTTGATTGAGGAATACTGTTTTAATTCAAACAATAAAATAGGCTACTAAAATTTAAAAGACTGTGAAAATTATCAATGATAACATTTTTAGTCAGAAATACTTGCAAACAGACCAGCAAAGATAATCCATAACAAAACTGCTAACAAAGCTTCGTTTATAAAATATGAGTATAACTTTGCTTCATAAAAAATCAAACGTAACCCCATTGAACATTGAGTATAATTTCGATTATTTTTAAAACTGACTCGCTTTGTCGATAAAACGATATCCTAGAATTAAGGACACAAATTTATAGCCCCTTCAATATGACAAGTAGTCTACGTATAAAAGTGTAGAGTTTCATTCGACTAAGCCCGTAATTTATTTAGGAACAGTAATTGATAGAGTGCCGCGCCCTATGCAATGATTTATAACAAGTTTGTTTAGAAAAATTGTGCTTCTATAACAGAGCGCTTCGAAATGTAGTTCAAAACTTATTAATGCATTACTTTTTTTATCTCTAAGGTATGCCCTGTCAACACGCCAACACAATTTCAGTGGCGTAGTTGAGAGTTACTGAGTTAATCGATAGCTGTGTTTAATTACTTAATAGAATTATTACTTTTGCGGAAGTTGTGAAACACTAAATACCGACTGCTGGTTTTTTCATTCACATTCCATCTTTTCGAGAACTTTTTATCCTGAAGCTGTAAAGATGTTTTATGTATCAAAAGCGTCTTCCTATCAGGATTGGTAACAATATACTCATAAATATTCGAGTAAGAGTAACCTGTGTATCGCGTGAGGTATTTTAAAAGTGTTAAATAATCAAAAGGCATCGCCCGACGCTAACCGTTAAAAGGAAAAGCAAACTCAACAGTCTGCGGTGAGAAGATAAAAGCTCAAAATAAAGCCTTTATTTTCCAAAGGATGACTCGTGTAACAAATGAACGAGGTGTGGCCTCCTTTGGCCCGATAAGCCTCCAACCTCGACGGAGATAGCGCAAACACTGAAAGCTTGAGGCTTCCGCAAACTAACTTAGTACTTAGGATTTGCTCACGTTTCATCACTTTTTGTTTGAAATTTTATTGATTATATTTCTTCTTGGTTTTCAATTAAGATAGCTCAGACTACGTAATAAGTAAAGACTAGTAGCAGGGAAGTTTAACAGTAGTAGTGGGGTAGGCACGTAATAGATAACAGTACAGATATAGTAATGACATGAAGTATAAGCCTATTAAACTAATGATGTTCAAAGGGATCTCTTAACTAGGGAGCAACTCATGAATATCTCTACCTAGGGGTTCTTTCTATCGCTAGCCTAGTGCGGGTTGGCTTAACAACTACTACCATAATAGTAGCATGGACCAACGTTTATAGTAGTATTTATGTACATTTATCGTACTGATTTGTGTACACTCACGGTGTAACTTACAAGTTGGGACCTCCAGGTTTTGAGCTCAACTCTAAGCATGATATCACGAAAGCAGTTAACAACAAAGTTTTAATAGTTCGCGCAATGCATACAAAGCAGTTCCAATTTCAACGAATCCGTGGAGCTCTCGAGAGATGCTCACGATTCCTAGTTTGTATCGTTCACTAGCTTCATTTGTATCGTCGCACGTTTCCTATGTGGCTCGCTGACTGATGTTTTTTATTGCACGATTCGTACATGCATGGTAAATCTTTGTTGGAAATATGTGGCGTGTACTGCTCTGATAGTTTACGAGATAGTGTATAACTTGTATTTGCATTATTTTAAATGGGACTAGTTTTATAGGGTAAGTAGATCAAAAAGAGAATGTGCTCAAATAGGCTGGCGTTCTTAGTTAGAAGAATAAAAGAGCATTGTATGAAATGATTCGTGAATGCAGATGAATCTCGAGAAGTTTACCAATATCATTCCACATGGTGATCCATAGTCTCTGCCTACCCCAATGGGTACTCATTAGTACGTCGCCATTGCGTGAAATTATGTATGTGCGTAAACTCAATTTTTCGCTAACTCCAAGCATAATATAACGAAGTGTTATTTCAAGGTGTCACCACACCACACGACCTAATTACTAAAAAGTGCCTATACATGCATGCGTCATTGTTTAAACAATAAAACCAGAAACATAATACTGTAGATAAGCGCCAGAAGTGCAATAAATTTAAACTGCTTAAATATCCGGAGCGTACACAATATTGAATGTATGTAGCTACAGTGAGTCATATGATCCGCGGCTTATCTCGCCTTATACCGAAAACGGTAGCGAGGCCGAGAGACAAAGTGGATATGCTAATATTTCGTGTACATTTATCAATCCGGAAAAGGGATTTGCTATCATCGAGGTTGCTGCGAAGGTCTCTGCCCACTCACTGATGCTGAGCAGCTTGGTGTTCAACTACGATTTATTATGCACATGTGTTTAAGTTATCGATAGGTACCAGTAATGAAACTCGTAAACTAACATACATTACTTCGTCATCTGTTGTGATGAGTGTAATTCTAGTATTGTTCATGGCATTAACCTTCAGTTAAGTTTTAACCATTTTATAAGTATTTGTGATTTCGGTATGCAAAGTTTTTCTAAAGTGATGCTGATTACAAAACCATTTCGAGATATTATGGTTTTAAACAATATTTTCTTGAAATTATATCAATTGAAGCTAAGATGACTGTTATTTTATCAAAAAACTGTAACAGTGTTTGACCTTCAATGTTGTTTCAAAGACATACGGCTTTGCAGTTTATTAATAAAATATCGAAAATCATAGGTTTGTTTAGTATAATATCGTAATAATTTCATTTGACATCACAAATTCGGGATATTTTTCGCAATCAGCAACATTTTTATAAAACATTTCGCTTCATTTGCATGTCGCTACGTGATTTTATCAATCGATGACGTCATTAAGTACAAAAGTTGAACTATCTTTAAAAAATCATAACTTTACAATTACTCATTTTAAATGGAAAATATTCAAATTAGTCTTTTATTTCCGTGTTTACTATCGAATAAAAATATTTAATAAATAACAAAAAAAAACTTTGCATGTGGTTATTTTACCTAGGTTCATTATGTCGTAAAAATATGGTGAAGAAACTTTGAAGACACAATGGCCACTTAATGTTAACCCATGTGACAGTGTAATGATTGTTTTAAGGAGCTATAGGCCGTCATACTAAACACACTGCCGCGGCAAAAATAAGCATTTAATAGTTCCTCTACCGTCCCTTGGTGGATATACGGCAGTAACAATACATGCCCCTTTTATAGATATGCAATAAACATATCTCGACGTTTTATTTTGAACAAAATTAAATTAAAACAATAGAATACGTCAATGTACACAGCAAGTTAAATGAAGCTTTCGAAACTCCCCTCGCGACCTATCCACGCGTCCTCAACATGTTTCTAGGTCAGCACTGATTAGTGGAAACCAGTCCCAGTTTATCCCTGAGGATCACTTGCCGCTCGCCTCGTGTGCATCTACTGCAGCTTTGAATTAAACTTAGAAATCTATCTTATTCATTTTAAAATTCAGCAGGTTGGGAACCACCGTTTTGGGAAATTTTTGATTGGGTTTTGCTCCGTTCGTTTGGTTTTTAGGGTTCCTAGCCAAAAAAAAAATCGGAAGCTTATTAGAGGACTTCGATGTCTGTTAGATTTCTAGGCCCCAGTATGAGTATGAGTCCCAGTTTCTGAAGATCACATGCTGCTACCCTCGTGTGCCTCTACCTACTGCACCTTTGAACTTGCACTTGGATATATCTTCATTTCGAGCTGCATAACTTTGGGAATCACTGTTTGGTGAAATTGTAGATTGTAATGTGTTCCGTTCGATTTGTATTTCTGGAGGCCTAGGGTTATTTCATCGTTAGTCTGTCGGTTAGAATGCGATAAAAGTATACGATACTATGTAAGTGAGAAAGAGATAGCTTTTTCATACCACGCGTTATCTAGTTAAAAGGTCGTTCGTGCTAGCAATGCAAAGTTTCTTACCAACAACAAAACACGGAACCCTTTAGATAAGACTTCGATGTCTGCTAGATTTCTAGGTCAACACTGATTAGGAAAGATGTGTCCCAGTTCATCCCTGAGGATCACTTGCTCGCCTCGTGTGCATCTACTGCTGTTTTGTATTTGCATTTAGAAATTAAACCGTGTAATCCGTATTATTCGTTTTGAGATTAAGCAGGTTGGGTACCATTTTGTGTGGAGAATTGTAGTTTGTTTTTTCAAGCAAAGGCTGGATCGATTTGTTTCTTTTTAATACATCCATACACATACTCACGGCTATAAATCCCTAGAAGGGGTAAAAACCTTAGGAATAAGAAGTTGAGTGGGGAGAAGATGGAAAAATAAAGGTTGTTGGTGATGTGTCTCCAACCGCATCGTCCAAAAATCCCTTAGAGAGCCCCTATATCCGTAGTCGCGTCTTACACACACCACGGATAGAAATGGGGTGTGCTATTCTAAGCCGAAACTACACAGCAACTCTTCTTTTTAATCTATTAAATTATTTTTTTTTGTGTGTGGGTTGATTCAGATATATTTATAAAGGCTGTTAATGGGCAGCAAACTTAGTCGTTAAAAAACCGACGTAACATGTGACAAAGGATTTATATAAAAGCTGCTCTGCAAAGTTTAATTCTATTCAAGGGGATATACGTCACGTCTGATGCTTTGTTGGTTTAATTTTTAACTACAATATCATATTATTATATCGTTCTTATATTTAACCTTTCAGTCGAGCGTAAAAGTCAATACATTTCTTTTCGTACTTGTTACATAAATATCACATATAAATACAAATTTCCCTCTAATTAAGAAGCTGACGAGATAACATCAGAATAAACGGGGAAGCCATTGTACGTATCTTAATCGTATTGTTTACATGAAAACCAATTAGTAGGAGACAAGGAGCGGTGCTAATCAACTAAATCGTATTAATATTTGTCTAATAGAAGAGGATGTTATTTTGAACAGTTGGTGTCATATATTTCGGCTTTATATTTTAATATGGCCCAAATTTCTTAAGTTAATGAATCGTTTGCAATTGTCTCTATTGCTATTTACCGTCATGGACAGTGTCCTTAAGCGTACATGACTCTTTCATTTTAAGTGATAGTAGATCGTTTACAGAGGGTAAACTTAGTGTAATGACTAATTGATTCTTCTCTCAAACTCAAACAGTCACGCGCCGTATATCCCCGAAGGTGTTGGCAGAGGTACTAATACTTAGATAAGATAAAGATAAAAAATATTTATTTCAAAATAAAAAGAATTACCCACGTTTTGCTTGGACAGTGTACTCACGTGATAGGGGATAGGCCTATCACCGTTTTGTACGAATACACTGTCATATGACTAAGTACTGAGAGTTAACTAACGTTTTTTCCCCTTACCGTTAACAACCTGTTTGCCGTGTAGTGTCGGCTTAGAATAACACTACCCCATTTCTACCCGTGGGTGTTCGTAAGAGGCGACTAAGGGTATAGGGGCTTTTTAAGTGATTTTTGGGCGAAGTGGTTGGAGACCCGCCACCAAAAATATTTTTTATTACCATCTTTCCCCCAATCAACTTCCAAAAGTGGCTGAGGAATTCCTCATTTCAAAGCTCTGGCTACCCCGTTAAGGGATTTATAACCGTGAGTATATGTATGTATGTACGTTAACAACCGTGAACAGATAAATTATGATAAGCGGTGTTATACCCACTGAGCTATCACGGTTGCATATTATTATATTGATTCCCTTTTATTCATATTCGTATTGCTTACATAGAAATCAATTAGCACGAGACGACATGGATGCTAATCGCCGTAATCGTATTAGTGGGTAGGTGAGGATGACATTCTGAGGCGGGCGGTCCGAGGTCGGGCAACTAGGCCGAGTTGAGCTTTCTAGGTCAGGCTTGTTCGCGAGCTCCCGACAAATCACTCGTTATTAATCATGTATGCGTTTTGGATGCGGGGCTTTCTTTGTTTCGAATATATGGGGGTATGGGGAAAAGGTCGAAGAAAAATGGTTTGAGAATAATTTTGGGTAGAAATGGTAGTTCACCCTTTCATTGCTACGCAGGCATATGTAAGTCTATATTAATTTAAAATGTAACAATGTTAAATTGTCTCCATAAGTTGTTATAAGTTTTTGTTTTTTACATTAAATACATTCCTTTCAGTTAATAGGTTAATGCGGTACATTACGATAAGTTAACTATGATGCTGATGTCCCTTCAGTTATTCTTCGAAATAGTCATTTTAAACAACGTGAAAGCTAACTTTCATATGATTTTTATTGCATATTTTTATGGATCCTGTAACTTCTTTGTTTTTATGTGTCTTACAGAAATAATATGAAATAATAATGCAGGGCGTTTGACTATCATTTCTTGGCGAAGCCGTATCGCGGTTACTTGTCTGCAGTTATCGAAACCAAATTGAATATTTAGCTCAGCAATACACAATTGCGAATGTAACTGTGAACTAATAATTCATGTGTGATTCATTTATTTTGGGGTTGTATTTTATTATTGAGTGAAATATTTTATAGACCTGATACCAACAAGAATCCAATTATGTACCTTTACTAATAAGTGTGTTTCTTTTCAGGTAAATATTTGGGTTAAGGCGCTGCATTGGAGAGAAAAAAGCTGCATTACACAAATGAAATAGACATAGGTTTGTGAGGTATTTGATTATAACACCGACAAAAACGTAATTACTGGTAACTCCGCTGACGTTTCGTCGCACACGCTCAAAAGTACAAAATTACAAATATATTATTTTTCGTCATTCAACATCATGCGGAATGGTAATTAATATAAAAGTGTTATAGGATTTAATTATACATACATACATATACTCACGACTATAAATCCCTAGAAGGGGTAGCCAGAGCGAATGGGGAAAAGATGGTAAAATAAAGGTAGTTGGTGATGGGTCTCCAACCACATCGCCCAATGAACCATTAATAAGCCCCAATACCCTTAGTCGCCTCTTACGACACCCGTGGGTAGAAAGGGGTAGTGACATTCTAAGCCGGCACTACACGGCATACTAACATAAATACATAAATATTATTAGTATAAATCTACTACTATTATTGGTATCGAACTTGGCTTGTACTGAAATGTCGTTCTTAGCTTACCAAAGACTGAGGAGAAAGTGAAAAGAAAGTAAAAAGAAAACATATAGTTAATTGCACCAATGCTTTGCTTAATTTTCAGCAATTTGCCATTTCACTTGAGTTTAGTTTATTGTCACTCGATTCGTGGAAAAAATAGCTTATTTAAAACCTTTAATTTAAGTAGTTTTGACAACTAAATCGAATGAGCACTACAGATATAAGACTTAGGTACTATCCCGATTCGAAGACCTCTGTGTTATAAAATAAAGTCAAATGTGCCATTACTTTACCAAGGTTACTAAAGTCAAGGGGAAACCCGCATGACCGAGTTGCCTTAGTCATTTTATAGTGTATATCAATATTGAGACCGTAGGTCTGGTATTTCCCTATAAAGGAAGCAGAACAACTCTGACCAGAAAATGACTTATGGCACTGGCTGAAAATCATCGCAACATGCTGAGCCAGTGACCAATTCACTGTATAGGGCCTTTTTTTTGTTCGTACCTTTACTTGTATTTTTTTGCAGTACCTCTTTAGTATTATTTTTACTTTGTATATGTATCCCTTTCCATTATCAAAGATGTTCCTTTATTTTATTTTTAAACAGAGGGTATTCCGCACACTAGGTGAATTTTCATAAGGAATTAAATCTCTGCAACCCTTACATAACATACGTAGGAAAATACGAGTCATTTAGGCTCACCGCGTTATAGTGTCAAATCGCCGTGTGCGATGTTATAACCGGGAAAGTATTTTCTTGTCGTAAATATAGGTTGTTGTTAACGCGCGGCCCTGACCGGGGCGCGGCGGTACTTATAATTATATTAGCTCTTACTCACAAAAACAACTTTACTCTATATTTTCTTAATATTTACCTGCGTAGTTTGATCGTCCAGTAAAATATATATATGTCGTAGGATGATTTGATGTTTAGGTTTTTTGCAAAAAACCTAGGGATTTTGCAAAAATCCGGATAATTAGACAACGGTTATAATATTTTGTAATCTTACTAGGTTTATTGCAAAAAAACTAGTTGGTTTAGTAAGATTGTACTTCTTTAATGCTGATTGGCTGATTTCTGATTTCTCGCCTACTCCTTTTCTGATTGGTTCGTCATTGTGGTATTGAGATATTATAGCTAGAGTTATAAAGGGTAAGAAATGACAATACTTATTTGATACTAGGAATTAAATATTCTTTTTACTCTTTTGTTAAAGTAAAATTACAATCACATTCGGACATATTATGCAAAAAACCTAAACATCAAATCATCCTACGACATATACAAAATTATATGTAGAACATTACTAGTAGATAAACCAAAGAATGCTTGGTTCTTCCAATTTTTAAGTTAAGTTGAGCATACATTTGAAGGCTAAGGCTAGCCTACAACTAAATTCACCGATGACTGAATAAAATATTCAACAATATTTACTGTCCCTCTTAAGCAAACGCCAGTGGCTTGGCCACATCCAACAGCCTAAGGGGTATCAACGGCAAAATATTTACAAATATCTCGAGAAAAAGACAAAGTTTTATAAATGGGAAAGTTGAGATCTTGACAGAGGTTTGGTTATCGGCGTACCGGGTCCACGAAACGTTGATATACTGCTTTCACTAAAAAAGGGTACAATTTATAGACAACGAAAGCAACGGCGGTGAAAAACTGCGACTTTGAGTATTTTTTATGAGGAATTTTTTGCTTGTTGTAGATCTTTCTACTACGTTACTATTTTCTTTATATATTACCCATATAAAAAATACATCTTGTTAATATTGTTGGTTGAATTTTATTACGATATGGATAAATTAACCACAGTAAATCAATTGGCTTAGGATCAATTTGTCAGTATTTAATTATGAGATCTGTTAACCTCCGATTCGTCACGAAAAGGAACTTAATTACATGACACAAAAACTAAGATAGATAATTGTTTTCTTTGATTGCTGTCATTGATTAGATTCGATCATTTTTCACTATTAATCTTCGGTTTAATTAAGACTGATTTTAATGCTTTATTGTAAGATACTTGCAAATTTGCCTGCCTATTGAAGTAGGTTAGTTTTCATATATAATCGGATATAATCTAAGATTTTGAAATTATCTTTAGTCTAGTTTTCCCATTACAATGGCCACATCAGTACTCTTTAGCTAAATATCTTGAATTCTATTAGACTCTGATATCTTGTTTTATCTTTTTTTACAATAGTTACTTTTATCTTAAACTAGGGTTGTTACATATATGAATAAAAGTAGCCATCGTTTCAATTTACAAAAAAATCATAATTTAAGCCATCCTATCTATTATCATAAACTTTTAAGGTTATGCAAATTATCTGAGCTTATAAACAACGACTGAACGATGAGACTCACAGTTACGCCATATTGCATTAAAATTCGTTATAAAAATATTATAAACATTTTTACACTAGCATAAATATAGAATAACGATAAAAAAAGTCATAATTCATGTGTAATGACTAACTTAATAGGTAATATAGGTTGCTGTGTAGTGTCGGCTTAGAATAGTACTACCCCATTTCTTCCGGTGGGTTTACGTAAGATGCGACTAACGGTATTGGGGCTTTTCCATCATCAACCACCTTTATTTTTACCATCTTTTCCCCACGCAACTTCCAAAAGTGGCTGAGGGATTTCTAATTCCTTGGCTCTGGCTACCCCTTCTAGGGATTTATAGCATATATATGTATGTAAGTAAATAGGTATACTTTATAAATGAAATTTAGATTACATAATAACATAAACATAAACGTTCACGCCGAATATCCCCGAAGGGGTTGGCAGAGGTACTAATACTTCTGAACATCACGTGACTTTGTCACCTGGTGTTCAGAGTACCCACGTTTTGCATGGACAGTGTACTCACGTGATTACCTACAACAATACATGTTTTAATTTGCTTTAAAGAATGACACTTAGGCAAAAAACATAAAATAAAATTACAAAAAAGAAACCAGTCGATCTAACAATGCTCATACCATATTAACTATGGATAAAATTATCTATAAAAGAAAAACTAAAAGTCGACTTTCATTAATTACAAGTGAATATGTGACCTAAATTCTAAAAGCTTCTCGACAATAAGAATAAAAAGGTTTATTAACAATTTAACTAAAGTTGAGCTTTCCAGCATCCGAAAGTTTTCGTCGCTGAAGTTCGGGTTGACTGATTGCATTGCATATTTATACTGCATCACTCATTAAGGACGTCGGTTTTACATGGAATTTGAATATCTAGCTTTACTTCCGATTATCAATGGAGCACATTTTAATGTTATAATATACATTTCTAATACATACATACATACATATACTCACGCCCTTAGTTCCCAGTAGGCAGAGATGGATTGTTGGATCACCAACAATCTATCAGGGATCCATTAGGGTCTCCACTCACGTCGGCCAAAAATCACTACACAGCTCAATATAATTACCGTTTCATAGCGCACTCAGTCACTCAGCTTTAGTACATACAAAGTATTATTATAAACGAATTAAATAACAAGTGTACGTGTAGTACTCGTAATAAAGTTTGGTGCGCCCGTGTCGGCTCTGTGTCTGTCGTATGGAGCTTTGTTTAGTTTGTACGTTCACTTTTATTGGAACTAGACTTTGTAAATTGTAAATGCACCCTAATTGTACTTGTTTGTATAACTTTGCTTGTTAAAGCTAAACGTTCATGTTACTGTGTATACTTATATACTGGAACTTACGGCGTGAGTATATGTTTGTATGCATATGTATAACCTCATAAATGTAGCCCTTTAGAGATACAACTATTTAACAAACCATGCCCAATGCTTTTATAGCACCAAGTTGGATGCAAATTCCTCTAAATAGAACTACAGACCCACCCTCCATTTGCTTCGTTCGTAGTTTCTCCACGACACTTGTCCGAACCCACTAACGTGGTATATCTGATTAAATATACAGTTTCCCGACTCCACTGCACCCGCCATTCTGTTTGAGTTGCGACGGATTATCATTTCATTTTGTGTGTCCATTTACCTTTGAATTGGATTACGACATCGACTTGACGATTCGAGCTAATGTGAACCAAGTGATTTGTGTGAGCAATCTTATGTGACTGAGTTTAGTTGAAAGCTTACCTATACTCTCTTCATTAGGTGTTTTTACACAAGCCTTGCAAGCCTGTCGGGTTTTTACGGTTTTTACAGTTTTAATATACGATTAAGTAATATCATATCATACTTTTATGCGTTTCCAAAGAGTTCAACATATCGCATCTAAACTCGTTAAAATGAAGCATGAAGCATGCTGCAAGTAAACGTAGAATAAAACAATAATCCTCATAAACAGAACCACAGACAGACCCTCCATTTGCTTCGATCGTAGTTTCTCCACGACACTGGTCCGAATCCGAACCCACCAACGACGTGGTAAATCTAATTAAATATACAGCTTCGCGACTCCACTGCACCAGCCATTCTGTTTGAGTTTCGACGGATTATAATCCGATAATTATCATTTCATTTTGTGTCCATTTACGTTTGAATTGGAATAACGACATCGACTGCACTGATTTGTGGCAGTAATTTCCTATGTCTGATTTTACTTGAAATCTTTCTTAGGTTTAGATGCTCTTCTTTATCTCTTATCACATGAATGTACTGACCTAGCAAAACGAGGGTACTTGAAACACCAGGTGACGAAAATGTTCATGTGCTATTCAGAAGTATTCGAACCTATGTAATACCTTTGGATGTAATAACTTCGGATGAATGTACGGCGTGAAATTTTGACTTATGAGTTCTCTGTACATTCTATAATAGCTGTGAATAAGTTCGGTTTAGTAATTTTAACGTAAATGATGCAGCTCTGTTTTTTCACATTAAGTCAAAAGTTTACATAAATTAATCAAGTTTCCCGTTGGGTTTAATAAAATCAGGATATAAACTATACCATATCGTCCTTTTCTGCATGTGTGCAAAATTATCATGATTTTGGTTGAGTAATTATTGTGTGAAAGTAGAAAACATTTAACAATATCATATTATTATTTTATGCATATTCTTATAGTGCAACATATCGTATCTAAAGTGCATTATAACCTACTACTTAAGATAGCTACAGCAAAAACTTTTCTTATACAAAAATTTTCTACTAACTGTTACTACTATGAATCTACTATAATAGTATTTTTAAACAAAGATAGTAAACTGACAGGTCGATATGTCAAATCCTAAAATAATGTTGCCAACTTATCAACCGTAGTGAGAAAATTATGTAATCGAATAATCGAACGAATAAACTGAGCTATATTATTACTATTTGTCGATGGCAATGTAATATCAAATGTAAATAAATTATTTTTATATATTCTCGTAAATACAACCAAGCAAGTAAAGTCGTGCCTTTTTATTTCTTAGATAGAAATAAGTTCATTATTTCTCTTACGAGTATTTAGTTATAATCCTTTTACGTTTTTTGTTGTTAGTGTTATTTTTATAACACCTGTGCGCGATGGATCCTAATGAACAACCAAGCACATCAAAAGATGTGTTTTTATCTCCACAAAAGAAGAGACCACATACATCTTTCAGTGTAACTGAAAAATTGATGATACGAAATACATACAAATATGTATTTAATGATGAATTGAAGTTGCTCGTCCCAACTGAATCGCCTAACGTTGAAAATTGTGTAAAAAAGACTGCTGAAATCTTGGGAATCAGCAAGGTCTCCGTATACAGAATAAAACAAAACAAAGAAAATGTAGATTTGAAATCTCCTGAGTAACCTGGACCGAAACGATCATTTAAAGAGAAGTTGGACGACTTCACGTTTTCGGTCATTCGAAGAAAAGTGCATATGTTTTTTTACAATAATGAACCTCCTACAGTTGATAAGGTATGTACCTATGTTAAGGTAGGTGTATTGTAAGGTGATATGAGTGATAGATATATTAACGTCGATGATAAATTTCTTTTAGTTTTACCTCATCATCACTTACCATGTATAGTAGGTACTTATTACTTGTCATTTTGAAAATATCCCTAAGTTTTAGTAAATATTATTCCTACAAGTATCACCCATGTTTTATTTAAAGGTTCTCAAGGCAGTCAATGATGATCC
This sequence comes from Bedellia somnulentella, assembly GCA_963576735.1. Lineage (NCBI taxonomy): Eukaryota > Metazoa > Arthropoda > Insecta > Lepidoptera > Bedelliidae > Bedellia > Bedellia somnulentella. The sequence continues at coordinate 10,557,763 of OY755187.1, read as the reverse complement.
TGAATCCTGATCCTGATTGCCAAACTTTTCCTGGTCAACAATGAGGAAAATTTTAAAACACCTCAATCTCAATTATATCTCAAAGAGAAGGAAGAGTATATTCATCGACAAGCCGGAAATCGTGTTATGGCGTCACAGTTACCTACAAAAAATCGGAGAATATAGAAAAGAGGAAAGGGAAATTTATTACCAAGATGAGACCAGGGTAAATGAAGGTAAAAACAATTATTTATTCTTTAATATGGGTCACTTTTTGAGCCTATGTATTAAAAGCCTTATTTCATGTGAGTACCTATATAGTATTAAAGTATATATATATAAATATTGATTCAGGTCATACGGCGAAAAAAGCTTGGGTAGATTGCACTATTCAATCATCCCGTCAAGCTTTCTTGGATGGATTAAGCACAGGTCTCAAAATTCCTTCTGGCAAGGGTAAAAGTCTTATCATTAGCCATATAGGTGGGGTAGATGGATTTATACAAGACGGTCTACTCGTGTTCGAAGCGAAAACGGGTAAAGAAGATTACCATCAAGAAATGAATGCGAAGTGCTTTGAAAATTGGTTTAGGAGTATTTTGTCAAAATTAAAACCAAACTCAATTGTTGTCATGGATAACGCCCCCTACCACTCAAGGAAGGTAAAAGTGGTTCCGAAAATGTCGTGGACAAAACTCAGAATCCAGGAGTGGCTGCGAAACAAAGAAATTTCATTTCACCCGGAAATGATCAAAGCATATCTGATGGAGTTTGTAAACCAAAATAAAATAAATTTCCCAGAAAAATATGCAGTCGATGAGATGGCGGCGGCGCACAGAATCACCGTTCTTCGCCTGCCGCCCTACCATTTTGTGAGCTCAACCCTATTGAGTTGGTTTGGGCGCAAGTGAAGGGCTATGTAGCAGAGAATAATAAATCTTTTAAATTAAAGTATGTCAAAAACCTCTTTGAAGTAGGTCTGCTTGAGGTTACTCCGGAAAAATGGAGAAAGTGCATTGCACATATTATGAAAGAAGAAGAAAAATGAGCCATCTCGACCGGCGGATAGATGATATCGGAGATAGATTTTTAATTAATGTGTGTGATGATGAAGACAGTACATCTGATTTTGTGGAATCTGACTCCGAATAAAGAATTATTATCGGTAAATCTGCTTACTTAGTTTTATTTGTTCTGTAATTTTGAATTATATAATTATCAAAATAGGCTGCAACAAGTAAGTATAATATAAGCAACTTATTCAATAACTTATTGTAAAGGAATTCATAACTTCACTAACTGAACGAATAATTTCGATTATTTCACGATTTCTTACCTCAGCACTATTTTTTTAGCACGAAAAGTTGGCAACATCCAATCTGTCAGTTTACTATCTTTGTTTAAAAATACGACTATAAATACTAACCAACTGTCACTCGGGGCGCGCGCTATTGTCTATAAAAAAGTTTGTTAAATGGTAGCCCCCTCTAATTTTTTTTCTCAATTTTCATACATACATACATATACTCACGGCTGTAAATCCCTAGAAGGGGTAGCCAGAGCTAAGGAACTTATTAATTTGTTAAAAAATTAATTAAGTGAATAAAGTAATAACTATTAATGTATTAAAAATTTATAAGAAAAATCGGTTACAACTATACCTTTACTGTGAAAACAAGCTTCATCATTCATTAATCTTTTCATACATCCCTGTATAGAAGATGTTAGTTAATCCATGTTGCTTATTACTTACAATGCCCCATAATACTTATTCACCTTGTGCAACACCCACGGATACAGAAGATGAAGTGTTATTCTAAAACTTAACTTTGACACAACGAATCTGAGCAAGATAAAGTGAAGTCATTATTATAGCAATTATTGATCTCACTGATGTCATTTGTTTTTAAACTATATCTTGTGATCACTCATAATAACAACCGGTTTAAAGTATTCGATTGATGAGGTCATTGAAAACTGTTTTATACTTGAAATAAATAGATTTTTACCTTAGACTAAATACAAAAAACTATACCAAGTTTGCAAAACGCCCGATTGGCCCAGTTTCGGTCGACCTAAGCCTATATAACATTAAACACACGCCATGTCAAAAAAGTGCACTTTCGATTTACAGCCAGATCTGTCAAATATACGCTACACACACAGCTAAATGTTCCATTTTCAAGGTATCACGTCACTCTTCACCGTTACTGTACTGTCAGAGTCATTTCAATGTTGACTTGAACATATATACATATACTCACGGCTATAAATCCCTAGAAGGGGTAGCCAGAGCTAAGGAATCAGAAATTCCTCAGCCACTTTTGGAAGTTGTGTGGGGAAAAGATGGTGAAATAAAGGTTGTTGGTGATGGGTCTCCAACCGCATCGCCCAAAAATCCCTCAAAAGCCCCAAAACCGTAAGTCGCCTCTTACGTACACCCACCGGAAGAAATGGGGTAGTGCTATTCTAAGCCGACACTACACAGCAACATGTATGATACAAAATATTGTCAAAATACCAAAGAGGTTTGACAACACGCACCACACTACCTCTATATGCGTATATCATTACATACATATACTTACGTATATGTTATACTCAAGGTTATAAATCTCAAAGAAAGAGGAAGCGAGTCTATTGGAAAATAAAAGATGGATAGTTTACGTAATCCCATCACTACAAAACCTAAAATTACCTTACATATTTTCACAGACTTTTTAGATCTCTGTAATAAGCTGCGTATAATTTCATGAGGGGTGAACTGTTCGTCGGCATTTCTTATTCATACATTTATGGATAAAATAAAGTGATCAAGCAATAGTTGGCCATGCGAGCCTAGTACATTTTTGTTGATACGAAATATTAATGAAAACTACGTCTGAAATTAACATTAAATACTTTAAGACCTTCTACTTTTTTAATAAGTTAGTAATAACACAGAGTAATGAAGACAAAAAAAGGTATCTTTCCTCACAAATGAGCTCGGGTAGCTTAATTAAAGTATTGCTCGCATCAATATCGTCAGAGCCTGGGGGCAGCCGGTGCGCCGATTTGTCATTCCCTATCTTATAATGACTACCGATTTTAAATATTAATAAAGTAATTCGGGTGTATAGTTAAAAAGGAGTTATAATTATAAAGTAGGTTTGGAATTTGTGAGATGGTATATTAAATGAATTTGGAGACATTGCTTCAGAGTTGGGTGAAATCTGTATGAGTATAAGTATTATCTATCTAAAAAAAACATTGATATTTGTTTCAAAGTAAGTATTTTAAATGTTGTACTATCCCGTTTTGAGTGTCTAACACATCACCATCAATTCTATATTTCACATGTTTTACATTTCCTCTGCCATAAGAGGTTGAGGAATAGGATAATAATATATTTCAGTGCACCTTGACTGAATTAAAACTAACTAGATCCAACTACTAAGAAACCGAAGAAAGCAGTCACTTATAGTAACAAACGCTAAACATAGAACAGCATCGGTAATAAATCCATTTGGAACGGATAGTGTAACCGTTATATCGCAGGCTTTTGACAACACGTGAGTTTTTTACGGTTGGCGATACGATCCGCGCACAAATTAATTAATATTAACTGTTTCAAGTATGTGAGTGATTTGATATATTTAATAGTGGTGTACTGTGGAGTTAGAATAGCACTAACCTTTAGGTATTTTAAAGTGGTTGTTGAAGGAAGTGCCTGGACATCAATAATCCCTGAGTCTCAATAAAATATAATTATATAGAACCACCAAAGCTATGTTGGTTAATTGGACACTCAGAAATAAAGAAAATAAATGCTACTTCAGAAATTCTGCAAAAGACTTTCTTTAATTGCTCCTCGTAACGCACTCAGGTCACAATGGTATCAATGCTTTTCGAAACTAAAGGATTCAAAGAGTACAAGTCGGTGTACACAAATCACGTTCAATGTGGCAACATGAATAATTCACAGCTGGCAGCACCGGTAACAGAAAACTGTAGAACGCCGGAGAGGTTTACTTGAATGGCTTATCCACTTCACCAAACACCTGTGATGTGGGATTATTCGATAGATGATACTACTTCCTTATTTATTGTGTGTAGCTGTTATTGAGAAAAAAATATGAGTAGTTGATTTTAAACGTGATAGCTCAGTGAGAGAACCACCGCTTCTCAATCAAGAAACGCGTGTTCAAATACTGAGTTGGGTGTAAACTAATGTGTCTTTTTTAATTCATATGGGTGGTTAATTTAGCGAGGATGTTAACGTTCCAAAAAGTCTGGCATTGCATATTTTAGTCATATACTTGTACAACTGCATAGTTGTATGTACTAGTTAAATAAATATTTACACAGTAAGTTAATAAAGTTGCAAAAACCTTCCACATTATTATTCATCCAAATGTACTGCAATGCGCTTGAAATGCCAACAATACACTCAACGGCAAATAAGAAAATAGTGGAAACAAAACAAGGGCCGTCTTTCTGTTTAGCAAAAGAGTAGAAAAATTATGAGCCATAAAGTGAATGGAAGCCTGAACAAGTGGCTCGAGAACAATGAGACCCAGACGTTTATTAACTCGGAGGAATATACCGAAACACAAATTGAAATAACTCGCCTTACTCGCCTGTGCGAATGCTGGGATGCCCTATTCTGTGTTGGAGGAAAGTTTTAAGTTGGTTCATTTTCTTGTCTTTGTAACAGTTCTCTTAATATACCTTTCTGTCAACGTTTATATTTCAAATGGTGAAAACAAAGCTACTCAGCCTCAACTTCAACGCCACAAGTACCCTCAATGAGTAAATGTAAAAAGATGTCTGAGAATAATAAATAAATTATTTAACATTTAGATGCAGATTTAAATGTACCACTGAGTTCAATATAATGTAACCAAACAACAATATCGAATTGCATCGGTAACTCCAATATTATATACTTTTGTAATTCCATAATAAATATTATTTTATAAGAAGTTATGAAAATGTACGTATAAATGTAATTTATATAAATATATTTAACTATTATTCCACGTTGTAAAATCTAGTTTCATGTAAATTTTACAATCATAAACCTCCCATTATTAACACATTTCTATATTTTATTTTTAAAAACTATGCAATCAGTACTGTAAACATAGTTAATAAAATTCTACGTAACTCAGAATAGGACCATAGGAAAAATTCTTAATTTATAACGCTTTCAGTAATCGACTTTTACTAAACTCTAGACAATGGAAGTGAAATATCAAGAAATCCATGGTTTTAGATATCTAGGATGAATAAACAGACTTTATAACTTGAAATAATAATGTTATTATTACTGAACATATTCCACTTTGGCAAATAATCTTCGTACTAAACAATGAATCGTTAATCTTTGTCAGAGTTGGTTATTGGGTAATGAAATAAATGACAATTGCTCACTACCCTTAATTGATAAACTTCTTTAATTCTTAATATCTTAGTAAACTGATTACAGATTTTAATTTAACTAAAATATTTTAAATCATGTTTTATTTATATTGTGTGTGTTATTCGTATACAACTACTTTAACTAATTTCACGTTTTTCTTTACTTTACAAAGAAGAAAATTTGGACAACTGAATGGTTGGTGACAACCACCTTCCTTAAGTGCAAGCAACATTAGACTAAGTATTGAACTTTTTCACATAGTCGCTTACCATAATTCAAATACTGCACTAAAGAATCAATAATTTTAAACACATGTCAAAAAACAGATTCCTAGTCTCCCCTCCACGTAAATATCTACAAAACAAGAAAATACTGATCTCTATTCATAATTCAAAACGTCTCAAAGTTTTTTTTTTTCCATTCTGCGTAATTCTGGCAGCTGAGTGTGGCAGGTAGCGGTACTCGCTCCGCTTATAAATCTGTCGCGCGCAGCTCCGCTATTGTGGGTGAGGTATTGATGGGAAATTTATTGCAGATCGCCACGTGAGTTATGAAAGAACTTTGTGTAAATTATAAGAGATTTTGGTTAGGAATTTGGTATTTGAGTCTTTTCTTGGTGACTAGAAGATGCATCTTGATTTTAACAGCTTTTTAAAGTTCTAAAGAAACACTATCTGACCAGACAAACGCTGTAAAAATACAAAAAACAAACACATTGACTACCCCTAACAACTCCTATAGGCGATAATAACGATAAGGTACCACGACTATTTTCATCAAACTTGTAAATAACAATAATAACTTATGACTAAAAGCAATAAGCAACTGATTGCCAAACAAGAAAACTTGCGGACATAGTTCAAAGAAATTAGCGAATATCTTATTATTAGTTTTCGTATCCGCGCATGCGCAATGTTCTTAATATATGCCCTTATGGTAAGGAAAAGAAAATATTTTGACTTGTATAATAAACAGAGCTCTTTGCTCTAAATATGTTATGTGTACTAGTATAAGTAAACAGTATAAGAAGGCTCTACATTCTTAGTTGGTGAGGCGCGTTCCCAACCATGTGAGACCGGTTTAGTTGATGCTTGTTTTGTTACTATCTCTCTCTGTCAGTGTATGCTCTCCTTCTCTCACCACTCTTTGATTATCTTCCGAACACCGATTTGCACTTGCGCAGACGGACGATGTATGTAAGTGGATGTTTAAGTATTTGTTAGTAAACTTTGCTGCTTTATTAAGAAAGAAGAATTTATAACATGTTTTTTTGTCACAGCTCATTGGTCGTGTAATTTCGTCATGATCATGAACTAAACTGAGGTTTTATTCTTAACCATGCGGATCACGTGACCATTCTTCAACTTGAACCGCGAACAAAAGTGAAAAGAGTCATGGTACTAGCTACTGTGTCTAAGCAGTTATTGAAAAGTCGATTGGCATGTTTTAGTTCGCAATATCGTGATCGGAATAGCGGATCATAGTTCTCATTTGGAGTAATGGCTTGTACCGTTGCGCTCGAATCGTCTAACGGTGTGGATTAATCTAGAATTATCAAATGCCTCTATAAAGCTACCGTACTGAGCTTCGGAGAGCTTATGCCCTCTAGCACGTGCTTAACTGCGTGTGTGATGGCCAGATACACGAGCTTTTACGACAGGTTCTGTTGCGTTTTTATTAACTGTAAACTTCTCCTTATCTGTACGGAGTATGGACAGACAATTTTATTGACCGTTAAGTAACGAACTGTAATTACGAACTGTGATGGTTTTATGTAGTTTCAAAGAAAAAAGTTTAGGAAAAAATATATAGTGCAAGTATGAATGCTCAGGTTGTGCTAGTGTTATAGATGTTTCTTATAACTAAGATATATCTATAATTCTTCTTAATTTGACATCATCTGGGTATGTGAAACTATTTTCCTCAATATTAACATGCTTCACAAAAAAACATTTTCAAAAGAATGAATACAAAGTAGTATAACAAGAATTGTAAAAGACGGCTTTCGAAAGGGTTCCTTCGTCCACTCATGAAAAGAACGAGATAGCTTACCATTCATAATAAACTTTTACTACTAACAGTAAAATTATAAACACACTGACTAAAAAGATTTCTCTCTCTTAAACAAATTACATACATACATACATATACTCACGGCTTTAAATCCCAAGAAGGGGTAGCCAGAGCTAAGGAACTAGAAGTTCCTCAGCCACTTTTGGAAAGTTGAGAAGGGAGAAGTTGGCAAAATAAAGGTTGTTGGTGATGGGTCTCCAACCGCATCGCCCAAAAATCACTTAAAAGCCCCAACACCGTTAGTCGCCTCTTGCGTACACCCACCGGCAGAAATGGGGTAGTGTTATTCTAAGCCGACACTACACAGCCGATACTATTAAACAAATTAGCATAGCAAAAACCCATTATTTCCCGTGGGTGTCGTAACAGGCAAATTAGGGTGTTTGAAGATTTTTAAGTGATTGTTGGGCGGGGTGGATGCTGGCCCATAACAGACTATCATTTATATTCCAAAAAAATTTTTTATGTTTAAGGTATATTATAGGATGATTTCATAAACTTATTGACCGCAAGAATTTGTATATAGCAGCACTTTAAAAATAAAAACAGCGCTGTAAGCTTTGCGTTACGTTATGTTGTATTTACCATTCAGTCTATATCACATTACGCATGTCCGCAAATATGATTTACAAGATGCATACTGGTGTAATGGCGCGGGACGTGGTCAGTGGCACTAATAACTGCACTTGATGTTAGCTGTGCCGTGATTTATACGTGACGGTGTGCGGTGGATGGGCTACTAACTGGGACGTGTTTTGGTCAGACATTACCCTGTGTGCTATGCTAATTATGAGTTATGTATGCCACGGAAATTTGGTGTTCTGATTTTGATATTAAGTATCTAGTATATTATAGTAATTATATCCAATTTATATTTCTGCAGTATATTATAGCTGCTGTGTAGTGTCGGCTTAGAGTAGCACTACCCCATTTCTTCCGGTGTGTGTACGTAAGAGGCGACAAACGGTATTGGGGGCTTTTAAGGGATGTTTGGGCGATGCGGTTGGAGACACATCACCAACAACCTTTATTTTACAATCTTTTCCCACGCAACTATCCAAAAGTGGTTGAGGAATTTTAAATTCCTTAGCTCTGGCTACCCCTTCTAGAGATTTATAGCCGTGAGTATATGTATGTGTGTATGTATATTATCGTGTTTATTTGTAACGGTTACAGGCGGCAACTACTGTAAAATACTTAGCCGTTTATTATGTATATTGGTACACGTGGAGATTCTGACCTTGAATTGCAAGTAAGATTCCGTAGCTCGATTTTAAATCCTATGGGAATCGAAATAGATTTTCAACAAACGGGGTAATTTACTTAGGTTACAAAACTTAGTCAAATTAACAGGATTTCATTCATCTCTTTGTGAAGTTTATACAACACATACATACACACATCCTCACGCCATGAATTCCAATTAGGGTTGCCAGAGACTATTGATGTCCACTTTTTACGATTAGTATTTTCATATATCTTTCTAAATCTTAATAGTCGTCCTCTACTGATATAACCATCTACGTTGGCTCCATTAATATCTCTTTCAACAAACACGTATGTAACAAGTCTTAATTAATATTAATGTGTACATGCTAATATAAATGTTGAACTAGTTATATAATACAGACATCTTAATATAAATACATACATATTACATATACTCACGGTCATAAATACCAAAAAGGGGAAGTCAGAGCTTCAGAGCTAGAAACTACTCTACCATATTTGGAAGTAGAGATGGGATACATAACATAACATAAACGTTCACGCCGAATATCCTCGAAGGGGTTGGCAGAGGTACTAATACTTCTGAACATCACGTGACATCGTCACCTGGTGTTCAGAGTACCCACGTTTTGCATGGACAGTGTACTCACGTGATAGGGGGCAGGTCTATCGCCGTTTTGTACGAATACACTGTCACAAGACTAAGTACAACTCAGTCATGTGGGTTTCCTCACGATGTTTTCCCTCACCGTTAACAACCGTGATAAATTTACCACACATATGTCTTTATAAAAGACAATATCAGACCGAACCGGGATTTGAACACTAGTCGCTTGCACGTTAACCGGTGTTCTACCCATTGAGCTATCACGTCGTATATATGGGATAAGATGGGTCTCCATCTAAGTTCTGGTCTGACATTCTAAGCCGACACTACACGGCAATATGCACTATTAATATGTACACTAATATTAATAGAGAACTAGTTATATAATACATACATCTTAAGTATTATATATTATCGATAATATTCTGGTTTTGGCTCACTCTCAATTCGCTAAGCATTACCATTTAGTCTAATCTGCCACCATTATTCCGTTAATGCTAAACCTAATTTAGGATTGGATAATTCAATTGCTTTTATCCTCCCATTACGATCGTGTTAATGCTAATGAATACTGTATAATTTTATTGGATATTTGTTACCGATTATATGTGAATTATTAACGCTTATTTGAATATCTCTGTACTGGATGAATGTTCTCTTTGTTTTACGTTTAAAATGAGTTCTTATTTAAATAATTTCTTTTTTAATCATATGGTTGGTAAAATGTAACAAGGCTTGGAAACATGACGGTTATGTCTTTCAACTCCATAATAACAGTACTGAGTGGTATGAATAATAATTAATAAAAGCTGATTGAGTCTAATCCTATTATTTGATTCTGAATATAAGAGATTAAATACATGCTTCGCAATAAAACAGAACTATTTAACAATGTGAAGTAAGGAAAAAACGCCATATGTAAACTTTGGACTCCTTTTTTACATGCATACTTTTATGTGGTGTTAAAGTTTGTGGTCGATTAGAGAATATGTAATAATTGTTGGTAATTAATATAATTTGTTTATATCAAGGAAATTAAATAGTCCTACTAAAATGTATGTCGACTTTCGATAACAAAACGTCTATTAGTGAATGTTTCTATTGCAATGTTACTTAAACTCAATCGTTCAAGCAGTATATCCCCGATGGGGTTGGCAGAGGCACTCATACTTCTGAACATCACGTGAGATGGTCACCCGGTGTTGAGAGTACCCACGTTTATCTTGGACAGTGTAAGACGTGATAAGGAGCAGGCCTATCACCGCCTTGGTTTTCATTACGATGTTAATTGTTTTAAAAATATTTGTTTTGCCATTTCACTGCACTCAATACACTGTGACACTTCAACTATTATTTCCTTATATATAAATAGTTTTTAAACTCTCGCGGTTTGTAGACATTATATATAATAATAATCGGGATTAACCAACGAACATTTTTAAAACCACTTACGAGATATGTTGTATGTCAGCCCGTGACCACGGCACCAGTAGGTAGGTGTGCCGAAACGCTGGGCAAACATATCACGTAAGTGGTTTTGAAAATGTTCCTTGGTTAGTCCCGATTATTATTTTATATAATGTCTACAAACCGCGAGAGTTTAAAAAGTGTATTATTTCCTTCTCACAGCCATAACTCGACCCAGTAAACTACAAAATTAGCGGTACCGAAACTATTTAGCATGCATGGTAACAAAGCATATTGTACTGAGCGTGCACATCAATCAACGTCGTGGATTCCGCGAAGTAATTTTGCCGGTCGTGGCTGCCACTCTCAACAGCACGTGTCGTATGCTGGGGAACTATTGCTGCTTAGGTTGGCTCATGCATTTGTTTCACGACTCTGTTGTATATTCAGAGGAACGAAATATATGGTATATTTAGGGTGTCTTTACCTGCACTTTGTTACAGTAGCGATAGTAATAATATGTTTTGTTTTTATATTATTATTTTTCATGTTTCAAGTAATTGCTTGTGTAAATGTCTCTATTTTATTTATTTTTAGTATTTAGTTTCCTCTTTCTGTAAAGCGAAAATAAATAACTTTCTCTCTTCTATTAGAAGCAGGGGCATTTGAATTGACATCTCCTTTGGTATGTTAGTCCTTATTTCATAGTCATCATACGTACAGAAGCATTAAGTTATTGTTTAACTCTCATTTGAGTTGTCTTTCCTTAATTTCATTGGATTTATTTATTAAATACTTTAAGAAAAAAAACCTTTAAATTCAATACTATACAAAAACAGAAGTCAAGCCTTCTGGTTTTGAAATGTACCGTGCATTTCAATTGAAACGCGTGTTCAATACAGCCTAATTGTACCCTCAATCACCTTTAAAGCCTCATAGAACATGTCTCTTTTAATTAATCGGCATGTTTCGACGCAATTATATACGATTAAACTTCTTTGGCGTATTGCGGAAAGTTGTCACGAACGGTTTCGATCGCGGCGAAAGCTCGACAGAGACATGTGCAGAGGTTACACATTCGTATTGTGTCCTTTCGATGGTTTCACGCGAGAATGATTCACGGTTTCGTTGTTAACATGCGATATGGGTTGAAAGGATATGGAGTAATTTGGATTTGTAAAGTGATTTCTGAATGTTATCGAGATCTAATTGCAGTGAGATTCTTTGCAGAATTTTGCAACAGGCAAGTTGAATAGTTTAAGTCAGGTCTACATAAAATAACATAATACATACATATACTCACAGCAATATTAATATGAAATAAGCTAAGGAATATGAAAATCTATAGCCACTTTTGGAAGTTCAGTAAAGAATAAATGGTAAAATAAAATAAATGTTTGTAACTAACAGTAAAGTCATATTTTATTGGTAATGATAAAATATTTAATTTATATTCATTTTTTATAAGCTAGTTCTAACATGAAAGGATTTCTTAAATGAGTTTTCGTTGTTATTGTTAAAAATATGACTATACAGCTTCAGAATAAACGATTCCTTAGCCACTTACCAAAACAAAGACTGTGTGATAGTGATCAGAGATATGCTGCAACCGCATCGCCCACCATACCACTAATCACTTAAAGGCTCGAGATCTCTAAATCTCGTCGTACTGTTCTAAGCCGACGAAGCTAAGCCGAAACTAAACGAAGACTAGAGTAATGAATTATGTAAGGATCGATGATTGTTTGCATGTGTCAATACGTAGTTTACGAATACGTTGGGTTGTTCTAATAGATTTTTGTGTCACCGTGATCGGATTTATTTAAATATAAAATTACTTTTCCTATACGTCAATTCGATATTTGTATTATTCGTAAAAAATATATGAGACATCGGTCGTTTTGGAGCCATACCGGTTTTGGGTATAAAATAATGTCGTAAGGCGTGAAAATCGATAATTTTACAACATTATCATAATCATTTAAAGAGATATCATAAGTTAATACGATTAATTAATTAATTGCAAAATGGTGACAAACGTACTTGATGGTAATAATGGTGATGATCTTTCCTGAATGGATAAATATATTTTTTACTCATAAATAAAAGATGTTATTAAAGGAAAGAAAAGTTTCGACACTGGCGGGGTTCGAACCCCGCCAGTGTCGAAACTTTTCTTTCCTTTAATAACATCTTTTATTTATGAGTAATAATCCCCACATGAGGAATTCATGTCAAAAAACATTAAATTAAATATATTTTTTGTTTAAATTTAGATATTTTTTTAATCGTAGTTTCTCCTACGTCTCAAATTTAAGAAATTTTCACTTTAATACATAGTCTATTTTTATCGCTACGGACTTTATTAATTGGGGCATGTCTGCGTTTCACTTGCAACTAATCCAAGTTGCGTAATAAACTTAAGTGATTCAATCTAAACCAATAGCTGAAATGTTGTCAGCACCCGGCCTACATATTCGCTTTGCTGTCAGGCCAAAACGTTACAGTACTGGTCACGGTATTAAAATTATGTCATGCGACTGTACTTTAAAATTTCATCTTACCTTCTACTTGACTGTTTTATTGGCTTATTCAAGATAAATAGCATGATATATATAAAACATAGCTATATACTGCGGAAGGGACATTTTATGGTAAGTTGATCGATCAACCCCCTGGAGATCTATTCTTCAAAGCGGAAACGATAATTTCGTCCGTCCCTCTCGTTATTCTTTATGAGAAATATTGAAAACACATTCGTCACCTCAGAAGGCAAGCGAAGTTATGAAAATGTTTGGTATAATAATATTTGTGTCACTTTTTATTTGATAAAACCAAGGCTAACTACGTAGGTATCGTTGGATGTTAGGGACACACTCGATCAATAATCATATGGAATCCTGTCCATATGAAATTTAACCAAATATTGTGCCCATGTCGAAACTTGGTGATTAGTCCATTATTTAAGTTAAAAACATACAAAAAATACTGGGAAATAAACTTTATTGGCTGATAACATTAAATACTACTATAGTATTAGTTTATTAAAATGACAGATAGATAAATAGATCTCTTATTCATAGTTCTCGTTGAAAGCTAAACAAATAATAACACAGAAATGTCCTCTTTGTTTCAGGTAAAGTTTGCGCCATCCCTCACACGACATCCCACCAAGTGTAGGTGTGACTTAATGAGCTTATTATAAGCTCGGAGATTGGAGCTTTGTGTTAGCTGGCAAAGTAAACATCTCGACATTACCTATTTTACACGCGGTAATGGCCTATTCGGGCGTCCCTGGCAAGGTGCGATGATTTATCCCGAGTGTATGTGAGCTTATGATTTAAAGCTCGGGAGAACGTGAATTGGAGATGATATTTATCTTGCTCTCAAGGGTTGTATTAGACTAACTATTTAGTATAACTAGAGGTTGTGCAGTGATTGCAGTTTGACCATAATATCCTTGTCAATTGTAGTAAAATTATAGACAAACAATATTAATCTACTCTCAATTGGTCAAGTCAAGCTCAGTTGTAGTATGGTACATCAAATACGGTATTAAATACGGGCCATTACGAGTACGTAACAATCGTACGAGTAAAAATTCTTTTGATTTTTAGTCCTTCACAAAAAAAAAAGATCTTTTGTTTGTAATAAAGTAACTTTACACTGGCGACTATATAGCGATACATTACAAGCGCCACATAAATATTATTAAGCTCTCACTTCACATCTGACTTTTAATTCATACGAGATGGTGATTTTCTTTGCATTTACGAAGTCAATTTGATTGTATGGTTACCGCTCAATAGTTGAGTAGCAAACCCGAAACTAATTTATAATTTTACCACCATACACCACCACCACATAACGTACAAAGAGAACTGTTACAAAGAGACGCCTTTGTAAATGTGCTGCACAAGAAATATATTGCAATCGCGTCATTTCATAATATGGATCGATACTTTTATACTTTTAAGGTCCTTATACACCAGAGCTGTGCGAAGACAATATATCTTATAATAATGGCTTCTTTTACCTGCATAGCTAGTACAAACAACCTTTAATTAGGTATCACGTGGTATAAAACAGCCATCTCTGCCGCACAAATCGGGAACAGGAACGGGATTTGAATCGGAACAGGTACATGAAAAGATTCTATTGGGTCTTTGAAAACATACGTTTCTATCAAACATCTTTAGTAAATCTTCATCCTTATGTATGTGAACTTAACGGTTTTAACAAATATTAAGTAAAGATCTATGTAAATATATATTTTACAACTATTTCTCATTAGAAAAATGTTACGGTCAACAACAGTCTGTCAGTCTGTTACTTGTATTTTCGTTCGCAAAGAGTAGGTCATCTAATCGGTGTCATTAATTTCGCAGCTCCATTGACCCACATTCAATGGAATTGCAATCTGATGAGGCGTGAACTTTGCCGACTATAATGGTCCGGATCTAGTTGGCGATACTTTTGAGTATTTATATAGATATGCTGGAAGGATAAATGTAGATTGATATTATTGGTTATCCTGTGTCGTGCGTGTTGCGTACGTCTTAAGATCGTTATAATGTGTGAAAGAAGATAGTCAGTCCTAAACGAGATATTGTGTAGTGTATATATTTATTTATTAGTAATAATCCCCACATGAGGTTTTCATGAACAAAAAGATTTAAATTATATAAAACCGTTTTAGACATATTGAGATAAAGATTCGATATTTAAAGCGTCTTTGTCTACATAACCGTATTTATTATGACCACGATATAAGAAGTTGAATATTGCTATTTATAAAGTTCTATCGAAACTGTATTGTGAGAAAACTAGTAAATCATCTAAGTAATAAGATAATGACAAATTATTCAGACAAAATCGGTCAGTCTTCTCACGTGAAATACTAGCTTTCACAGGGCTAATGCTAGAGCGGCTTGCTTTATAAAACCCATCGAAAACCCCAAACTTAAGTATTCTTAAAACAGTTTCTTACAAAATGTTGTTACTATTTTCAATAAAAGAATGTAACCTTGTAACTGAGTGACAAAGAAACCACGTAACTTCTGGTTTAAGTATCACATCAGCTTCATCAAGAATAGCTATCATACTTGGTATCTGCGGTTGTTCAATTTGCGATTACTTCGCCAATTAGATGTCCTGGCATTGTCACTACAAGCGACAGTAAAATAAAAACGACCTAAAATATTTTTATTTTTTTTATTTATTATCGGTTTTGTTTATTTTGTGTGATATACCTATATTATTAGATAGTGAACCATTGCTTTCTTTCCTTATGCATAATATGTTTGTTTTGGTAGTTATTTGTTCATTAATTTAACCACATACATCAAATCCTAGGAGATAAATACTCACAGACTAGTAAGTAAAACCATTAGTTCATCGTGTCCTATCCTATTGTCAATTTATCTTAAAACAATATTTTGTATAGCAATATGAAGAAAATACTGCTGAAAAATAATTCAACTTACAAAATTTTTGTTCATTTCACATAACTGTCGCCTATCGCGCTCCAACTATTGTAGCTCAAACCTATTCCGATCATCATAGCGAATACGGCCTCAATCTCTGGTCGGAAAGGTCGCGATATCGGTCAAGGAAGCAATCGATGCTGAACGGTTCTTATATCGGTTTCGTTTTGACGGTTTCACGGTTTCCACTCGAAATTCAATTTGCTATCTCTAACTCGATTATATTCCGCCGCGTCATTCTTGTGAGGCGGCCATTTTGGATTGGCCTCTTGTTGCTAAGTGGCCATCGCGTCGAACTATGAATTTTAATACCGGAATAATGTAATGAGATGACTGGATTTTTTTGTGTTTTAGCTAACTGATACATACATATACTCACGCCATTATTTTCTATTGGGTTATCTGGCAAACCTCTCTAGGTTCGTTTACATCCATCAATCTTTTCATACATGCTCTTTTATTCTTCATTCTTTGGACGCCTGGCTTGTTCAGCACACTGAACTGACGTTGGAAATAATTGTTATTGAAAGGAACTAAACCAATGGTATTTTACTAGACTATTATTCATGACGAATTAGGGTATAATAACAACCTAAAGCAAAGGGTATGTACCTGAAATGCAAATGATTCTGCAAATCTACCAAACCGTTATATCCAAGGTTATTATCACTGAAATTTGTAGGCATGATAAATTACATGACTTAGTTTATTTAAGACTAGTGGATCGTCCCAGCTTCGCACGGGTAGCGTTGTTTTTTAAATATCTGAGGTTTCTATCGTTAGTCACTGCTCAAGCATTGTGAAATTCAGCGCAATGTTTTCAATTTATTAAATTTATAGCACTCCCTAAACAGTGTAGTTTGGTGATTTTTAATGCGCTTTAATGAACGGTTCAGTATTTCCGTTTAATAGCAAATTTTGGAATAAAACGCTATGAAGTATTTATAACAATCTAAAAAATAAATCATTACGTGTTGTAGGATGCAGCTACTGGCGCCATCTAGTATGTTATATGTAAATTAGTAACGATTCGGTTTTGATCACGGGCGCGATGGCTTATTTTATGTATAATTTCGGTGTTTCTCTACTGATTTCTATGATTCTTTTTTTATTGAATAGGTAATAATGTAACCTTTTTTTAATTAGGGATGAGTGAGAGGTTTACAAACGTAAGAGTAAACAAATATAATCAGAATGTTCCGAACTGCTAAGCTATCAGGAATTACACGTGTTATTGTGAGTCAACCGTAAAAGATAGACATAAACTATTGAGGATTTTTTTTTAGATAATTTTATGAAGAATATTTCCGTCATACATGATTTCTATGTAAGTTTAACTATTAAGGCTGCACACGCGACGGAAGCTTAAAAAATGTAGTAACTTCTCCCGTTTTCCCAAAATTTCCCAAAATTCCCCTTTACTACTCTGCTGGAAAGTATACAAAAACCTGCGCAGGAGTATGGAAAATAATTGTACCAAGTTTCGTTAAAATCCGTCGAGTAGTTTATGTTTCCATAAGGAACATACAAACCGACAGACAGACAGACAGACAGACAGACAGACAGACAGACAAAAATTTTACTGATTGCATTTTTGGCATCAGTATCGATCCCTAATCACCACCTGATAGTTATTTTGAAAATATATTTCATGTACAGAATTGACCTCTCTACAGATTTATTATAAGTATAGATATTTCAAGTCCAGTTATATAATAGCTAAAACAATCCTGCATGTGCGTTAATGAATTAAATAGTTTAATAAGTTAGTTAAATATTTTATAATTTACGTATATGGTTACACTACCCAAGTTATGACATAACATTGTACAATTGCTGCGATAAAATAAAATATACCCACCAAAAACATTTTAAATGTAAAAAATGTTAGCCAAGCAAATACAATACAAAAATTTATAATATGTTAACTAAAAAACTTCGCAGACAAAAGGATTGATATCTGAATGGTTGCCAAGCACTGCAGATAATCCTGAAATACAAAGTAGATAACAAGTTAAATTAAAGTTTTGATTTAATTTGGCTAGTTTTCACCACAAAATCAAATTAAAATGTACCTAGCAGATAAGTAGATTATCATGATAACTCGTATGTGGAAAGGAGCCAAGTTAAATCAAAACTTTAATTTAACTTGTTATCTACTTTGTATTTCAGGATTATCTGCAGTGCTTGGCAACCATTCAGATATCAATCCTTTTGTCTGCGAAGTCTTTTAGTTAACATATTATAAATTTTTGTATTGTATTTGCTTGGCTAACATTTTTTACATTTAAAATGTTTTTGGTGGGATATCATTACTTTTTGTTATGAAATAAGTTGGTATTTTTTTTGGTCGTTTGATTTTATACCTATCTATCTACTATTTTAATCAAACAAATCAATGAATTTGGCAAAAGAAACAAACCTACAAACAACCCAATCTAAAAACAATCAGCAAGAAAAAAAGCAGAATTTACAACACCGTTACCAGCTGTACCTCATACGACGACGAAGCATAAAACTCAACCTTATAGGCGGGATTTCGCTAGACAACCGAACAGCATGGGGTCGCTCGCGCGTATGAGCTTGCGCTCGCTTTGGTACGTTCGCAGATCCCGTCATGCCCCGCCCCTGCCCTTCACCCCGCGCGTCTTGCCCTGTGATCTCCTGTGGCCCCACGCTTGTAGCGACGTGGTAGCGACTAAGTTTAAGTTAGTTTATGTTATTTCAAGTATGTAATTATCATTATTACAATCATAAATAGTATTATGTTATTTAATATGATTATGAGCGCTGACATTACACAAAATCAAATCATTTTATTTAATTTCCGTAGGTTTAATGATTAGTAGGTATCTATGTATTATGAAAACGCTATCCGATGTTGTGTCATACTGTATGACTCATACAGTGGTCGCCGTTCTGCTGACATGAGATAGGTACTAGGTATTATGATACCTATTAATTAGTACGACAGGAATCGAATCTGAGTTTTTATATATTGAAGAAATGTATTGCTATTGTTCGCAACCAACCGGGCTGTGCTAGTACAGTTAGTACCTATACTCATAGTTTGAGTTTTGTAATTGCAAATAACTTTAGCGTCGAAGTTTAATGAATGATCAAGTAAGTATGCATAGCATACCTAAACCTATTCAGAACGGAGTTTTATATTAGCGTCTACAACATTTCATCATGGGATTTATTATGATTTGTATACAAAATGTTCTTGTGAGGGAAATATTGAAAAAACTTAAAAATTCTCCGTTTTCAGATTTTTTCCTTTGTTAATATTTGATCACCGACCTGGATGCCGAATTTCAACTTCCTGGGATATCTGGAAGTGGGTTAGGTTTTTGATCTATATGTCAGTGAGTCACTAAAAAAATCGCGATTTTTGGACGTTTATATCTTAATAACCCTTTGTTATGTATTTATGGAAATTGGGCTACTAGTTTGTATCCTTGATATCAACAAATGAGCCAAATTTGGTTGGTTTATGTTGATTAGATTTTGAGTTATGATGGTGTAAAAAGTCGCTCCAAATGGTTCGTGTAATATACACATACGGTGCGAGCTCGCCGCCTTGGCTTGGCTTGACGCACTGCCGTGCGTCTTGATAAAGTTATGACATAACATTGTACAATTGCTGCGATAAAAGTCACGTGATGTTCAGAAGTATTAGTACCTCTGCCAACCCCTTCGGGGATATTCGGCGTGAACGTTTATATTTATGTTATGTTATGTGTAATAATTTCATTCATTACAAACGGTAATAAAAAGCAACTTGAACCTTTATTAACCTATTTTAACCTATATTATTTACGGTAAGGCTCTTTAATATGACTGCTTGTAAAGCTGAATAATATTTGGTCTTTATTTCAATTAGTTTGAGCCACGAAAATCATTGCAAGTGGAAAATCACGATAATTCAACATACGGTCAACATTTTCTTAAGGAACGCATATTAGAAATTAAAAACGCGAAAATCGATTCTGTACATCCGACTAATAAAATATACACATGTCCATTTGTTCGTAACTCTATTCTCCGAAATCTCTTCATACACTTCGATACATTCCTTCGCACCGATTCCATGGCAACGCGAACAGCCGTCGAGATCATATCGCCGAGTTATCAAACTACCCGCTAATTGGATCGCTATCAACTTAGCGCCGTATTCGCTGATTAGTTCGCAACTGGGGCTTCCTGGGCACGCCAATATAGCCGCTAACTGCGGAACTAATATAGCGCTGTTGTGCTAACTAACATAAGTACTAGTCTTGTACATTGTTATTGTAATCTAACTTACATGGATGACGTTAAGAGTATATTTGCGTAGGATTAGGGAGAGTTTCCAATTTGATTTCCTCCCTTGTAATAATAGCTAACTTCCGTGGTGTAAGGATTAAAAATCTGGCGGTGTCAGGTTCGCCTTCTTTGGGATTAGGATTCCGTGCCTTTGGGAGCACGATAAGTCTTCAGTCCTTGTAACTATCAGGGTATTCATAGTTAAAGTTTGCTTACCCGAACTAGGCCGCCTAACCTACCCTATCACCGCATTTACTCTTGTTTCTAGTAAATAAACGCTTTTTTTTATATATTTTAATTAACACAACATTCGGGCGCTGATTATAGTTTGCTACCCATAATGCTCTGATACTATCTTGAGTTTGTATAGAGAATTTCTACAGATAGAGAGATTTCTACCAACCTCTCAACTAAACATTTAACGATATCTTTCGATAAATGCAGAGAAGGTTGTTAAACTTCAGTGATATGTTTGTTCAATGATAAATACATAGCTCAAAATATAAAAGTCACTGAGAAAATTACAGAAATATTTTTTTAACTGAAAATATACGTTCACAAGCGGCGGCCCGTGCAAACCGCCCGATAATAATACCCTAGTTGTATTGCAATCAATTTGCGACTTGTTAGCTACAACAATTTCCATTTGTTGGATGTAGCACTATTATTAGTAGAAAACTTTATATAAACGTATATTACTAGGACAGTTTTGATTTTGCGACTGTGACGTCAAATGTACGCGTATTACTAGGTGTCATAGTAGACTATTAGTAGACTACTATTCTACGCTACATTAAATAGCAAACGCTGTTTTAAAAATCAACTCGTTATATAAATATACAAAATTAGTATTGACCCTGGAGGTCACGTTTAGAAGTCACTTTATGAAATGGTTCTCGACTTGAAACTACCAATTTAACCAGAAAACTTAAACGTTTTCCATCCCTTGAAAATATCGATCAAACCATTAGCAAACCCCTTATCAATAGTGGACTAGCGAAACATACTTAACCACTCGTGCCTTATGGTGCAATGACGTCAATTACTTCCTAAAGCTCGTGCCAACTATATAAATATACTATCCATGGAGGCTGGAGATCTCTTACTAAAATGGTTCTCAACTTGAATCTACGAATTACCAAGACAACTTAAAACCACGGTCTCCATCCCTTCAAAATATCGATCAACCCATTAGCAACCCCTTATCAACAGTGGACTAGACAACCACTCGTGCCATAGAACTATTGGTGCAATGACGTCACTCACCCCAAAGCCCGTGCCAACTGGGCCATCGGTACCCGGGCCTTGACTGCTATGCCCCGGTAGCCTAGAGGTCTACTCTTCATATCGAGAACGATAATATTATACGTATCTTTTCTAACTCCTATTAGAATTTATTTCTGTCTCGCTCGCACGAAACGATTATTCGGATTTTGTCACTTTTGATATGTAGTATACGATGATATTCGTGGAATCCAACGATTCCTTCCTAGTTGTCGTTGGTTTCATCGACTAGTAAGCGCCAAATTTATTTTCTAATAGTATTCTACACTTCACTTATAACTTCGTTTGACTTTTGAAGCGGCAAGAGGGACACGAATATATTTTACAAGCAGTTAGAAAAGGTACGAATGCTATTGTCGTGTGCGGATTGAAGAGTAGACCTCCTGCGGTGCTAGTACGATAAGTAATGAAACACGTCGGGGCGCACGAGAAAGACGGTTTTGTCGATGCACCCGAAGAGAAGATTCGTTTCTCGACCGTCGCTAGCACAGCATGTAAAATAAGCGTACGTTCAAGGGCGTGTGACGTCACTGACCGAACGGTTTCGTGTTTTCTCGACGTGGGTAACGACAAGCCTCTTCTTTTGCTAACACAGTGTCACAATAAGGACGGGATATCTCTTCTTTTGACGTTTGGTTGAAGGGAAGTGTCGACGACTATTGTCTTGGTCGGATTGAGGTAACGACAAGGAATATTATCGAAATATTTTATTCAAGTTATCATTATTTTGCTTTCGTTTGGTGTGTAAAACCAAATATTTCTGTTTGATATTTCGTTCTATAAGTTTTAAATTCGTAAGTGTATTGTGTAGTATTTGTTTACGAGTAAGTATTGTCGTCTTTCTTGTTATTTATACAATTGATAACATCATAACAGTTTTGCAAGTGGGTTAAATGTTATTTGGCGAGACGAGCCGGGCGTAAAATGCAAAGGCGTAGCATTCGTGATGCTTCAAATCCATTTTCGCTTCCCGACAATGAATTGAACATTGGAATTGAGTATTCTTAAACCAGTTTTTTAAGTTAATTGGTTAAGATAGAAACAGAGATAACCTCTTAAAAAGCCCCATATGCATCCCATGAGAAGAACTGCATTAGTGCTATTGTACTATATTTGTTTACAGTATAGGTATGTTTAATGTTTAAAATAAGGTTTAAGATTATACACTATGTAATACGTTTGGCTACAAGATGAAAAGGGGTATTTCATATTAGAATACAAGCAGGTATTTGTAAATGAAAGAAAGATATAAATAATAATATTCCTTTATTAGAATAAACACAATATACACAGTAATAAAATGTAATATACATACAAAACACCTACTTACAAAAGGCTTAACAATTACTTCAAGCAACACATCACATACATTAGAAGTGTAGCATTATATTATATTATAACTAACCAAAGCAATGTGTTAAAACAGTAACATAAAGCAATACAACAAAAAGTTAATTAAACAAGGCAATGTGTTAAAACAGCAATTTTGCAAAACAGCAGCAATTAAATATACAATATTATGCTGCATTTCAGGTATAATAAGAATTATATACATACAATTCAATTAACACCAACTAAAATTCATACACATGCTTCACAGCTTAGACAAGAATACTAATACAATTTACCCCATTTTTTCAGGTTTCCGATTGCAGATGTGGAGAACCCTAATTTAAGAGAAATTGGTTTACCTAACATCCCACAACAGCGTAATTAAAATTTTTTGAGACAAGGTGAAGCAAAGAGAAGATTAATTATTGATTCTCATTTTATTAATTAAAATTTGTTTTAAAACTCTACCTTCTTTTATTTTGTTGCATTTTTTGAAGCTCTATTAAGTTACGCAGGCGCAGTTAGGGCAATTGTGTTGGCCTCAGATTGCAGGTATATGAACTTTCTTACATAATTATTATCGAGCAATTTTTGATTCACATTTAATCATTAAATCGTTGCTGGTAAACTTTACCTTCTTTTTTTATTAAACTATGCAGGCACAGCTATTTTACCACAGCATCAGCATTATGCTGGGCAACAAAATTGCCCCAAGGTTGCAATCTATATATTGCTTTAGCGATACACTTGATAGCAATATGTTCATATATATGATAACAGGAAATAGGTATTTGAAATAAAAAACATGGATACGAAAAGAAGACATTTATTTATATTATATATATTTATTGTCGAACACAAGTAAAGCCACTTTTGTAAAATCCACACAAAGTAATATCTTAAAATTATTCAACAGCAACACATAGTTATAGTGTAGTAGTCTATTAAATGACAATACAAAGCAATGTTTTAAAACAAACTGCCAAATTAATCCATATTATAATAGTGCATGCAGCTATATAAATATATTTTAACCCCAACCGCACAGCTATACAAATAATTGAGGTAGCATTTTAACTTACACAGCAATAATACAAAACTTTATTAAAAACTCACACATAAGAAGAGTTGCATTTAAAGGACTATTGTATCATGCTTGTCTTATTTGATACACTTACTTACAATATGTTACCAATACTGACTAACTAAAATGTTTTTAATTCATCAAGACATACTCATTTCAGTTACACACAGTATAGTAGTTCACTATTTAACTAAAACTAAATTAGCAAAACAAATTTGCAACTGCAACACTTATATACTATTCAGAAGCTTCTCGGTCTTATTAGAGGACATTCAAAGTTAGATGGGATATATATATATATATATATATATATATATATATGATACTCCTTTTCTGCAATGTTCTGAAAATAAAGAAAATATGCATTAGTTACTTCGGTGATTCTAAGTATAATCTAGTCATAACACCTCCATTCATAACCTTACGATGGGGTACAGAGATCATGTGCCTAGATGAAGCTTTACTTGTACATACATGAACAATACATAATTAAATAAACTGAGAAGTTTTGGCTAGATATATATACCCTGTTTTATACAAAATAATGTGATTTATAGCCATGAGTATAGGTATGGTGTGGCATAGGTAAGTATAAGTGTTATGTCTATTCCAAAATAAGATTGAGGAGTAATATTTAATTTTTGGTTTAACTACTTATTTCATATCATTGTCAATACATACATAGGATCGCGTCAAAAGTTCTCACTGGGGAAGGCAGATACTACCAAACATTACTTTTAGATTCATATAGCATTGATTTAGATTGCGAATTCTTTCTTTTTTATTTCTTGTACGCTATACTGACGACTTGTAAAAAGTGAAATGAAAACTTACGATTTTATCAAGTCTCATCCGATCAATATCGGTTTGCCGGATTCTTTGATCTCCGGATGGGCCTCAAGTTACGAGGGTCCACAACTCCACATGGTCTATCCACTTGTGCATTGGAGGGATGAAGCCAAATATTGGCTAAATCGGGGATGGTGTTTTGAGTTTCGAATACACTGGTCTGTAAAGTTAAAAAAATGCACATTAAAAATATACAACACATTTATAATCACTTGCATATTTATAAAGAAACTTATATACTTACTATATCAACAAATAGTACTCCATCCTTGAAATTCGTCTATTTATATTTAAAACCGATAGAAACATAACAAAACAACACGAAACGACCATCTTGTTTATTTGGCAAATAACCCATAGAATGACAACTTCCCTCTGCCAACGTCAACAAAATCTTGAAAATTTCTACCTGTTGAAATTTCGTTTACTCAAAGCTGTATAAATGATATATTATCCATAATGTGTTATGAAACGAGAAAAATATAAGAGTGTATTTAATATACCTACATAAACCTCTAAAATGGGTAAAATAATTAGCCGTAAGCAAAGTGGTAGAAAGACACCAACTAATTTTGAATGAACTCAAATACACACTGAAATAAAAAGTAAAAAACCTAATTAACCGACGGAAAGTGAACGAATAAACGTCTTCTCGGCCATGAAAGATTTGTCGTCCTCTCTCGACATACAAGACTGTGCTAACAAAAGTGGGAGGAGCCCGAGAATTTCGGAAGCCACGACAGACGAGATATCTCGACTGTTATTACTTGCTATACTAGCGCCGCTGCGCTGATTTATTACTGTGATATGTGATATTACGCGATATTACCGCGGGATGTGGGAATGCGTTTACAATGGAGATGGATCGCCGCCGATCCGTCATATTACGTGATATGGAATCAAGTGCTGTTGGGTGAGAGTGGTTCAATATAGTCATTGTTGGATATATGTTATTTTAATGCTGCATTTGTAATTTTTTTTCGACAGTGGTTTTTTTGTATGGTGTTTTTGCTTAAATTTGGTTACTTAATTTTATACCGTACCAAACAAGCCCCTACATGGTTTATCTTCCTATAGCAGTTCAGGAAGAGCCTTTGGGAACGGAATAACGGCTATTTGACTGTAATAAAAATATACATTTCTTTTATTTCACTAGTCTTAATATATTTTTTGGAGCAATATGTAATAATGCGAGATAAAAATATTGCATTATTTCACTAAAATCCGTCTTCTTAAATAAGTTTTTTCGATGCAACTGTCACGTGACTAAATACGACCGTGATTGGCTATTTCTGTAATGACGTAGATCGCGCATAAACAGACTATGTATCGCTTCGCTCATTGGTGGTAAATGCGGAATGGACGTCATTTGTGCTACAGCCGCCATATTACTTAAAGTCGCGTTTTTGCGGCACATTTGAATATTGCATTTGCTTTTTCGATTTTTTTATAAAATAGAAGACAGAAAAATATTATTTTAGGGCTCCTTATAAACAAATTAACACCGTAAGATAGTTTTCTATGCTTAGTCAAATAGCCTATTATTAAGTGACTACAGTTAGTGACTAACTCAAGCACGACAAAATAATTGTACGTAGCGTATTTTTTTGTAATGTTGAAATTGTCATCATCTCAATGATACCCGAGAAAACATATTGTATTCTATTTGTATTTTTTTCTTCATCGATAAGTAATATAGATAAAAATGCCAGCTCATTAGGAGGACAGAGAAACAAAGAAATCAAATGGCCAGTTCTTTAGTGATGTTGGGACGTTCACGGATATCCGGTTTCCGGATTCTTTCCTGTATTATCCAGAACTTCTCATAGGTTTTGTACTTTTCACTGATAGGGACAACCTTTGTTGGTCTATTACGAGAAAATTGTTAGTCCTTAATGTATATATGCCGTGACTAAAATGTTTCAAATATTAAAATTATGAATCGTGAATTTTTTGTCTTGTGTTACGGTTTTATAAAAAAAATACGAATTTGCATATACATACTAAAAAAAACATATATGCATTAAACTGTTTTATTCTGCAATC
This sequence comes from Bedellia somnulentella, assembly GCA_963576735.1. Classification (NCBI taxonomy): domain Eukaryota; kingdom Metazoa; phylum Arthropoda; class Insecta; order Lepidoptera; family Bedelliidae; genus Bedellia; species Bedellia somnulentella. The sequence continues at coordinate 10,530,674 of OY755187.1, read as the reverse complement.
GAAAATAATACAACTAATACTTTTTTATTATTTTATTTTAATGTATATAATATAGAATAGAAAATTCTATATGCACATCTTTGATAAAACAATTTACAAAAAATATGTGCTTAAATAAAAGTCTGGTCTAGGCAGTCTGATCACTTAAAGCAATCTCTTCCAGATACACTTTGGTATAAAATTTATGTACAAACACATATACCTAAATTGGAAATTGTTAAGCAGAGAGGACTCTACCCAAACTTTGGCAAAATTAAGTTAAGTGTGCCTATGTATTGCTGAGGATTATATCTATGTAGTAGTGAAAACTCTACTTATAAAAAGTGCACACAACATTTTTATGTTAACCACCCAACATAGCCCACAATATAAAAAATGCACTTTATTTAGTATTGTAGTATTTAGCAACCGTGATAGCCCAGTGGGTAGAACACTTGGTTATCATGCAAACAACTAGTGTTCAAATCCTGGGTCGGGCCTACACCAATTTGTCTTTCTAAAGACATATGTGTGGTTAATTTATCATGGTTGTTAACGGTGAGGGAAAACATCGTGAGGAAACCCATATGGCTGAGTTGTACTTAGTCATGTGACAGTGTATTCGTACAAAATGGCGATAGGCCTGCCCCCTATCATGTGAGTACACTGTCCATGCAAAACGTGGGTACTCTGAACACCAGGTGACAAAGTCATGTGATGTTCAGAAGTATTAGTACCTCTGCCAACCCCTTCGGGGACATTCGACGTGAACGTTTATGTTATGAAAATAATACTGTTGACTACCACTAAGTTTTTAAGTCTTGGCATTTTATACGACGCTTTAGACACTTTTTTTTTGTGTAAACATAAGTCTATGCTGGTGCTGGTAAGAAGTTAATCATCGTTCACCTCTCTTGTTAAGTAATATTTAAGTAATAAGTATAATTACTTGTAGAAGTTTCCCAATACGTTGCTGCCTACAACGAATTTGGTAGACATTACCGAATGCAGAAGCTACTAAATTAATAAACAGGTAAAGTCGAAACAAATGTTTATTAGCTAGAATAATACAGTCAATACAAAAACGAAGACAGTTAAGCACTAAAACAGTTTGGAATAAAAACTAATGAGTGCATTGCGTCACAAAACTTGTAGGTCAAACGAAAACCGTATTGGCTTGCGGCCAAATGTATGTTGCTTTTATGTTCATTGCAAAAGACTTGGATTTCGTATTAAAATTAGCAGCGCCATATTTCGACTGACTAATGATATGTCATCTATTACACACATAAATAGGACATTGTCTTAGTTTATTTTAGTATCGGTACTGAAAATAATACGAGTACTAGATAGCTCTTAGTGCTATCTTCATCCTTTTGTTTGCATGCGTCACCGTGGGATTATAAGTAGCTTTGAAATAAATGAGTGGTTTTAAAAACATTCGGTGGGTTATTATCAACAGATGAGAAAAACATTAATATTTTAACAAATAGTTTCTGGGTGAAGCTACGATACGCTTTTTATTCTCATGTGATTTGTAAAAAACATGAGATACTTTCATTTAAACTTATGCCAATTTTCGTTACCTACTTTTTATTCAACCATTAAAAATACATACACTACTCCTAATGTACATACATACATATACTCACGGCTATAAATCCCTAAAAGGGGTAGCCAGAGCTAAGGAATTAGAAATTCCTCAGCCACTTTTGGAAAGTTGAGTGGGGAAAAGATGGTAAAATAAAGGTTTTTGGTGATGGGTTTCCAACCGCATCGCCCAAAATCCTTTAATAGCCCCAATACCGTTAGTCGCCTCTTACGTACACCCACCGGAAGAAATGGGGTAGTGCTATTCTAAGCCGACACTACATAGCAAATGTGTGTTTTCGAATAAAACTTATGGCTTTATGTTCTTTTCTTTACTTTCCTGTGTCTATGTCTAGATGTACAAGCCAAGTAACAGATAAGTTAGCATGACAGCAGGTCGTATTGCGGAGTTAGTAAAACTGTAGTGTCGTCGCGTCCACGTGTAGACGACTCCATTACCACTAATTAAGGCCGGGTATTAGGCTAATTAATATTGCCTTATAATGCCTGTACATTAGCGCGTGTGATTTTTATTAATACGGGGAGATCTTGTTACTAAAATTAGCTATGTTTCTGAATATAACTTCTTTTAGGATTTTTAATAAGTTTTACAATGGCGCGGGGTGGAATGTTTCACCGACTGAAATCGTTTTTGATGATATATGGCTGGGTTTAAAAGATTGCAACACTTCTTCTGATTATTTTGAAATTATAAGAATTGTTTAGTTTTTTTTAAAGTTGAAACGGGGCCTTATTTTTATTGTTTTGTTTGCCACCAAGCTGTATTGTACAAAACCGTGTTGGACTCCAGATATTATAGCTTGAAAATCTTATGCATTAAAAATGTACTGTAATAAAGAATATATAGATGAAAGTATCAATAGACGAATTAAAATTTAGCCAACGTATCCACTAAAACTTATATAATACCGTTACTCGTTTGAAATTCCGTCGCCGTGAGCATACTTTTATAGCGTTTGTTGATACGCGTCCAGAATAACCGAGTACTTTTCTGCAATACTTCCTCCGCGGTACTCAACTGAAACGTTCACGCCGAATATCCCCGAAGGGGTTGGCAAAGATACAAATACTTCTGAACATCACGTGACATTGTCACCTGGTGTTCAGAATAACCACGTTTTGCTTGGACAGTGTACTCACGTGATAGGGGGCAGGCCTATCGCCGCCATTTTGTACGAATACACTGTCACAGGACTAAGTAATACATAGTCATGTCGGTTGCCTACCGATGTTTTCCCTCACTTTTAAAAACCATGATAAATTCACCAAACATATGTCCTTAGCAAAAACAAATTGGTGTAGGCCCGACCCGGGATTAGAACACTAGTCGCCTGCACGATAAACGGGGTTCTACCACGTCGTTTGTATCTGTCCACGGTACCTGTTCTTAATATAAGCAAATGGTTTCTTATATGACACTTCGCTCCTATTTATAGTGACGACATTTGTACTCGGGCTGCAGGTAATGAACTGTGTAAATGTCATCAAACAAAACCACGAAGGAAGGGTTTCAGGTTCGTATGAACTGCAACCACGCAAGTTCAAGAGTGAGGATCTCTAAGCATATACGAACTAACTTATATTTACATCATTAATCGCTATGTTGGTAGGCAGATGCAATTGCCCAACACTCTGGGCGATCCTGATAAGCCCCGCTCGCTTCTTTAACAGCCAACATTGGAATACTACTCCATATTTGTGCTTCTCCTCTCCACTTTTCTTAGTTTTCTTATTTGTAGTTATATTATCATGTAAACTAGAAAGCAGGGTCGCAATTCTGCCAGAGCAAACATATAAAAATTTAACTGTAATGCTCTTGTGACATTTAGTTTAATGGAGAAAAAAGCGTGGGGGCAGGCATACAAAAACATAGGTTTATAGGAATTGTTTAGTTGGAGATATTAATGTTATTTTTTTACATGAAATAAGTTAAACAGATACCAGATTAATTAAACACGGATTTTAACTATATATATTTAAACGTTACTTCCGTCGAAAGCTTTGAAGAGAGTCATCTAGCAATCCTGCGATTTCAAAATGGCTTCGGTTTTTTCCACAACACCATATTTTAGAAATAAGTTGGTCGATTTCGTTGACAGATGTGTAATTCTAAACATTTATTAAACGTTGCAATCCAAAATCGGTTAATGCAATTGGCTTTCCAACGGAAATCGAATATCTCTCATTCGTTTCTGTGTACTTCTTTGCCAATAAGTGCTGACACCTTAAGGCTACTCTAGAAATGGGTCACTCGAGTGGTAATCTCACTCGCAGTGGTGCTAGTACGATAAGTAATGAAACACGTCGGGGCGCACGAGAAAGACGATTTTGTCGATGCAGCCGTAGAGAAGATCCGTTTCTCGACCGTCGCTAGCACAGCATGTAAAAAAAGCGTATGTTCAAGGGCGTGTGACGTCACTGAGCGAATGGTTTCGTGTTTTCTCGACGAGGGTAACGACAACTCCCTTCTTTTGCTAGCACAGCGGTGCTAGTACGATAAGTAATGAAACACGTCGGGGCGCACGAGAAAGACGGTTTTGTCGATGCACCCGAAGAGAAGATTCGTTTCTCGACCGTCGCTAGCACAGCATGTAAAATAAGCGTGCGTTCAAGGGCGTGTGACGTCACTGACCGAACGGTTTCGTGTTTTCTCGACGTGGGTAACGACAAGCCTCTTCTTTTGCTAACACAGTGTCACAATAAGGACGGGATATCTCTTCTTTTGACGTTTGGTTGAAGGGAAGTGTCGACGACTATTGTCTTGGTCGGGTTGAGGTAACGACAAGGAATATTATTGAAATATTTTATTCAAGTTATCATTATTTTGCTTTCGTTTGGTGTGTTATTTATTGAAATTTTATTACATTATATTAGTTATTTGCAAAACCAAATATTTCTGTTTGATATTTCGTTCTATAAGTTTTAAATTCGTAAGTGTATTGTGTAGTATTTGTTTACGAGTAAGTATTGTCGTCTTTCTTGTTATTTATACAATTGATAACATCATAACAGTTTTGTAAGTAGGTTAAATGTTATTTTTGTTCCAGAATGGCAGATACTTATTATAATTTCCTGTTGGCGAGACGAGCCGGGCGTAAAATGCAAAGGCGTAGCATTCGTGATGCTTCAAATCCATTTTCGCTTCCCGACAATGAATTGAACATTGGAATTGAGTGTTCTTAAACCATTTTTTTAAGTTAATTGGGGAAGATAGAAACAGAGATAACCTCTTAAAAAGCCCCATATGCAACCCATGAGAAGAACTGCATTAGTGCTATTGTACTATATTTGTTTACAGTATGGGTATGTCTGTATATTTTTTTTAATGTTTAAAATAAGGTTTAAGATTATAGACTATGTAATACGTTTGGCTACAAGATGAAAAGGGGTATTTCATATAGAATACAAGCAGGTATTTGTAAATGAAAGAAAGATATAAATAATAATATTCCTTTATTAGAATAAACACAATATACACAATAATAAAATGTAATATACATACAAAACACCTACTTACAAAAGGCTTAACAATTACTTCAAGCAACACATCACATACATTAGAAGTGTAGCATTATATTATATTATAACTAACCAAAGCAATGTGTTAAAACAGTAACATAAAGCAATACAACAAAAAGTTAATTAAACAAGGCAATGTGTTAAAACAGCAATAAGACATTAAATATACAATATTATGCTGCATTTCAGGTATAATAAGAATTATATACATACAATTCAATTAACACCAACTAAAATTCATACACATGCTTCACAGCTTAGACAAGAATACTAATACAATTTACCCCATTTTTTCAGGTTTCCGATTGCAGATGTGGAGAACCCTGATTTAAGAGAAATTGGTTTACCTAACATCCCACAACAGCGTAATTTAAATTTTTTGAGACAAGGTGAAGCAAAGAGAAGATTAATTATTGATTCTCATTTTATTAATTAAAATTTGTTTTAAAGCTCTACCTTCTTTTATTTTGTTGCATTTTTTGAAGCTCTATTAAGTTACGCAGGCGCAGTTAGGGCAATTGTGTTGGCCTCAGATTGCAGGTATATGAACTTTCTTACATAATTATTATCAAGCAACTTTCGATTCACATTTAATCATTAAATCGTTTCTTGTAAACTTTACCTTCTTTTATTGTGCCACAATTTTCAAACTCTATTAAACTATGCAGGCACAGCTATTTTACCACAGCATCAGCATTATGCTGGGCAACAAAATTGCCCCAAGTTGCAATCTATATATTGCTTTAGCGATACACTTGATGGCAATATGTTCATATATATGATTACAGGAAATAGGTATTTGAAATAAGAAACAAGGATACGAAAAGAAGACATTTATTTATATTATATATATTTATTGTCAAACACAAGTAAAGCCACTTTTGTAAAATCCACACAAAGCAATATCTTAAAATTATTCAACAGCAACACATAGTTATAGTGTAGTAGTCTATTAAATGACAATACAAAGCAATGTTTTAAAACAAACTGCCAAATTAATCCATATTATAATAGTGCATGCAGCTATATAAATATATTTTAACCCCAACCGCACAGCTATACAAATAATTGAGGTAGCATTTTAACTTACACAGCAATAATACAAAACTTTATTAAAAACTCACACATAATAAGAGTTGCATTTAAAGCACTATTGTATCATGCTTGTCTTATTTGATACACTTACTTACAATATGTTACCAATACTGACTAACTAAAATGTTTTTAATTCATCAAGACATACTCATTTCAGTTACACACAGTATAGTAGTTCACTATTTAACTAAAACTAAATTAGCAAAACAAATTTGCAACTGCAACACTTATACACTATTCAGAAGCTTCTCGGTCTTATTAGAGGACATTCAAAGTAAGATGGGTATATATATATATATATGATACTCCTTTTCCGCAATGTTCTGAAAATAAAGAAAATATGCATTAGTTACTTCGGTGATTCTAAGTATAATCTAGTCATAACACCTTCATTCATAACCTTATGATGGGGTACAGAGATCATGTGTACTGCTCAACATGGTCACCTAACGTTCTTATTTAGGTGTCTATGCCTAGATGAAGCTTTACTTGTACATACATGAACAATACATAATTAAATGAACTGAGAAGTTTTGGCTAGATATATATACCCTGTTTTATACAAAATAATGTGATTTATAGCCATGAGTATAGGTATGGTGTGGCATAGGTAAGTATAAGTGTTATGTCTATTCCAAAATAAGATTGAGGAGTAATATTTAATTTTTGGTTTAACTACTTATTTCATATCATCGTTAATACATACATAGGATCGCGTCAAAAGTTCTCAGGTTCAAAAGTACGAGGGTCCACAACTCCACATGGTCTATCCACTTGTCCATTGGAGAGATGAAGCCAAATAGTGGCTAAATCGGGGATGGTGTTTTGAGTTTCGAATACACTGGTCTGTAAAGTTAAAAAAATACACATTAAACTTATACAACACATTTATAATCACTCGCATATTTATAAAGAAACTTATATACTTACTATATCAACAAATAGTACTCCATCCTTGAAATCCGTTTATTTATATTTAAAACCGATAGAAACATAACAAAACAACACGAAACGACCATCTTGTTTATGTGGCAAATAACCCATAGAATGACAACTTCTCTCTGCCAACGTCAACAAATCTTGAAAATTTCTACCTGTTGAAATTCCGTTTACTCAAAGCTGTATAAGTGGTATATTATCCATAATGTTTATGAAACGAGAAAAATATTAGAGTGTTTTTAATATACCTACATAAACCTCTAAAATGGGTAAAATAATTAGCCGTAAGCAAAGTGGTAGAAAGACACCAACTAATTTTGAATGAACTCAAATACACACTAAAATAAAAAGTAAAAAACCTAATTGACCGACGGAAAGTGAACGAATAAACGTCTTCTCGGCCATGAATGCTTTGTCGTCCTCTCTCGACATACAAGACTGTGCTAACTAAAGTGGGAGGAGTCCGAGAATTTCGGAAGCCACGACAGACGAGATATCTCGACTGTTATTACTTGCTATACTAGCGCCGCTGATTGAGTATCGATCTCGTCATATTTACGGTTATTTTCCACTCGAATAACTCCGCAGTTACAGAAATACAATCTCATCCAATCGCATTACTTTATCGGAAACTAGTAATGAAAGGATTTCGCTCCCGTGAACTCTTCTTTATTCTTTCCTTTCCTGATTAGTTATTAACCCCGTTTGACAGGAATATCAGCACAAAAACATAAAAATTAATTTATTGAGTTACTTCTAGATTTTTCTGGGAAGTAAGGCTACATGGGCTATTGTTCTCATTATTCCACATAATGAATATGAACCAGTAAGTATGTTTAATTCCTATTGCTAATGGCTAACTATATGTAATAGGCATATAATTCATGATTTTAATCCTTAACTACTTGTTTTAAGCATCACGAGACAATCTATACTTATAATAAATCTGTAGAGAGGTCAATTCTGTACATGAAATATATTTTCAAAATAACTATCAGGTGGTGATTAGGGATCGATACTGATGCCAAAAATGCAATCAGTAAAATTTTTGTCTGTCTGTCTGTCTGTCTGTCTGTCTGTCTGTCTGTCGGTTTGTATGTTCCTTATGGAAACAAAAACTACTCGACGGATTTTAACGAAACTTGGTACAATTATTCTCCATACTCCTGGGCAGGTTTTTGTATACTTTTCAGCAGAGTAGTAAAGGGGAATTTTGGGAAATTTTGGGAAAACGGGAGAAGTTACTCCATTTTTTAAGCTTCCGTCGCGTGTCTAGCCTTAATGATTAAACTTACATAGAAATCATGTATCACGGAAATATTCTTCATAATATTATCTAAAAAAAATCCTCGACAGTTTATGTCTATCTTTTACGGTTGACTCACAATAACACGTGTAATTCCTGATAGCTTAGCAGTTCGGAACATTCTGATTGTATTTGTTTACTCTTACGTTTGTAAGCCTCTGACTCATCCCTAATTTAAAAAAGGTAACATTATTACCTATTCAATAAAAAAAGAATCATAGAAATCGGTAGAGAAACACCGAAATTATACATAAAATAAGCCATCGCGCCCGTGACCAAAACCGAATCGTTACTAATTTACTTATAAAATACTAGATGGCGCCAGTAGTTGCATCCTACAACACGTAATAATTTATTTTTTAGATTGTTATAAATACTTCATAGCGTTTTATCCCAAAATTTGCTATTAAACGGAAAAACTGAACCGTTCATTAAAGCGCATTCAAAATCACCAAACTACACTGTTTAGGGAGTGCTATAAATTTAATAAATTGAAAACATTGCACTGTATTTCACAATGCTTGAGCAGTGACTGAAGAAAGAAACCTCAGATATTTAAAAAAACAACGCTACCCGTGCGAAGCTGGGACGATCCACTAGTTTGTTAATAGAATCTTTAGTTTACTCATAATATCAAATGACTACGATTCCGTACAGGTCTCTGGGAACAATTTTCTCAGCTTACAAAGCTCACTATCTAATATGCCTATGTTCGTGATACTAGAGCCACGTGTGACTGACACTGGTATTTTATTGTGAGTCAGCATATTTCTACAATTTCAGTTTATCAACATTTAAATGCTTTTGAACAGGCGGCGCAGAATAGAACTGTTGTAAACTTAATACTTACTTACTTATACTAACGTCCGTTATTCCCATTGGGGTTGGCATCGACTTTAGATCTCCGCTTTGTACGATCCAGGCAAACCTCTTTTGCTTCTGTCATCATTCTTCTCATACATGCTCTTTTATTAATACCTGCATTATTTATAGCTTACAAAGGAGTCAATCGAATCGATAGTGGTTTGTTGTCGAATAATTTCTACGTTTCAAAACGTAAGAACACAAAAAAATAATTGTGTCCTTAAAAAATAATTTCATTTTTAACACCATCTTCTTATCATTACTAGTACTATTAAAGCAAATGTGACTTTCTTTGTGTGTGTCTTCGTGCTTTAGCTACTGACGCTTTTAATATTCCTTTAAATAAAAAAATGAGATCAGAGATTTATTGCATTTTTTCTTAAATACTCCATTATTTGATATTATGTTATTATTATGTTATGTTTATTTGATATTAATATGGCACTACCCATTTTGCTAAGAACAGTGCTGCATGCCAAATTCAAACTTCCACTTGGATTACACTACGGGTCGCAGGCAGTAGTAAATAACTCAAAAAAAATTCTATCTGAAAACATCTTTTGATCAAAACAATGCATACCGACAAGGGACGGACATCATTACTTTCCTACTTTCCGACCACTATGCATACTCTGTCTTAAATATTCCCTTTCTACACAACTCACGAAGCAGACTCATTGGCACAGCAGTGACTAGTGACGTAACCACATAGTGAGTCCACCTGGCACTGGTAAACTAGTCTCGAGCTCAGCTCAATGTCAAGGTGCGATCGATAATAGCACAGCACTAGCACGCTATTAATACACATACACACTGTTCATTATGTCATTCGTGATAAGACAACAATAACTATGACGTCATGAGCACCTTATGACTTGTATAGAATGGCGGTATTGGTTTAGGCTTTTGTTGTTGTTGGGCTTGGTATCTTATGGTGATGTGATTGAAATTATACACTTATGTTTATATATCAATTGTTAACCTATAGACAATACCGTTTTCTATAGAAGCCATATGTGATGCCGCCTACATATGGCTCCTATATATCGTCCCGACTGACCGTGACCGACCTGTGTCAGGTTACATTATACGTTCTGCTAAGATAAATGCGCCATCAAGATTTATTACATTGATGAGAAGATGTTAAATATGAATATTAATAATACCGTACCCAAATCGCTCATTTTTACCTGGAGTAACTTTGATATCTTGAGCAATAAAAAGTGCATTAAAATGCAAATGCAAATCTGAATCCTATCTTATGCCTTAACATCTTGAAGCCCATGCACAGAAATATGGCTTCAATAAAATACTGTTATCTATAAACAAGTAGTTCAAAACTATACCCGGGCGATAGTGCCGGACGTGGTAATATTCTCCGGCTATTACCACGTGAGTAACGTTCACATACAACCGTGTATACGGGTATCCGGGTCAATAGGCGGCCGGGTCGCCTCTGAATTATGGACGCATCGCCAACGAAATATTCTGTCTGTGCTAACATATTTTTCTTGGTTACGACCTTACAGCTGCCTAGCTGAGGCCAATTTCATTAAAAATAATGTCTTTTGGCGAGGCCTTTGTCTTTCACGAATTTTTGTTAGTTGTGTGTGTTTGGGATTATTAATTTAAGGCTAAATGGGTACATACATATGCATATCCATATTTATAAGATCTTATTATCGTAGTCGGCGAATCGCTACGAATACTTAATATTGCTGTTTATTCGTGATAGATGAGCAACTATTCACTAAAAGAAATAAATCATACCTTTTGGCATAATATATGTTTGAGCGAGATTTATTTGACACAAAGTACTGTTAAAAACGTAGTAAAATGTAACACGACATTAAATTTGTGACATAACGATATTTCTCTTTCCCTTTTAAATAACGTAAACGAATGTTTTCCTATCGCCGTAATTGCTACATTCAGTCTTCGGTCTTTTGATAAATTATTCATTTTGAAAAGCTGTCCTTCTTAGGATAAATGCGGCATGTCGTAGAAAATGCAGTTGACGTCTTGGGAATGAGAATCATGGCTCCACGCCAGTAAATATGCAACTCGGTTGAATATTTGCTCTTATTATTTTTGCTTTCAAGAAATATGTTATTTTGTTGTTAGGTTTCTGCAATGTAACAGCAGAGGTAAGCAAGGCAAGGTCTTTTGATGCTAACATACAAATTCCCTTTAAATTGGTATTGTATCATATTGTATGTAGAAAATGACACTTAATAATGTTCAGGTTTCAAACATATGTGTCTAGTTATTGTGAGGAATCCTCATACAAATAATCACGAAAATACATCTCGAAGAGGGGTACCTTAGCTAGAGCTTCTGATTTAGAAATTATGCACATCACCAAACACTCACTTAAGAAGCCTCAACCTAAAGTTTCCTTCAACAACACCCATGCCAAGAAATGGGTTAGTGCTATTTAAAGCCGATATTTTATAACACTACACAGCATTTCGCAAAATAGCTTACTTAGCCTACTGTAAAATATCCAGCTTAAAGAGCTAAGCCAATAAGAGTACTTCTGTAGACATTACTGATACAATATCCAGTTACGAATAGTCAATTTAAACTCGATACTTTAGTATAACACGTTCCATTATATTTCAGACTACGTTTCATTTATCTCTCGGTGACCTTTATAGAGCAATTCCCGCAGCTCACGAAAGCTACTAGCAAGACAAAACAACATTTATATGATTAGCGTGCAACAAAGAGCTGCATTAGAGTTATAACGCGGAAAAACAAAGTGAATTCCTCTGGTCGGGTCGCATATGTGCTCTTGGGAGTTGGGACTGCCGTTTCTGGAATGGCGCCAAAAACGGCCGAATTTAACCTTGCAACATTGCAGTACTCTTCACTAAGGCACTCTTTTGTCAAGTGTGAATGTTGGTCACGGTTCCTTTAGGAAACGAATTAAGCTTATACGTTTGTTCATTATATTTATTACAACTTTTTATGTTTAGGTCTGTATGCTAAGCTTATGGATGTTATTCTCAAGTCTCTACAATACCATCATCATATTCTTAATGATTATCTTTATTCTGCATTTAGATGTCTGTACTCATAAATTAACTTAAAAAAAAAGAATTTAATATCTTTCATTTGTGTCTAAGTAATTGGGAGTAGAAATGCCACTTTTTGATCCCTGACATGAAAGTACCTTGTATAGGATGGGATATCTTACAAATTGACTCAATATTTGGTAATGGCAGATGCAATAATTAACTTCACCATTAGATTTTATAAAATTCTTACTCCTAAATCATTAATGGTTTATTTTAGTTTATAAGGATTTTATTACTATTAATTATCAAGTATATTTGTAAATTTTAACCTTTTTTACTACAACATACAGACAATAAAATAAATTATAGAGAAATATCAACCTAGCTAAGCAATTTTTAAGTTTGCCTAGTTAGTTTAAGACTGAATTATAAATCAGTTTCTTTTATTGTTTGGAAATTACGTTAAATTTATATAATCAAAATTCTTGAATAATCAATTCGATTTCCTCGATAAAAAATATGAATGATTATCTAATAAAACACGCTTCCAACTTTCAAGGTTCCTTCATTGAGTAAGTAAACACAAGTAAATATTGGTTCATACTTTTAAAAGGCCTGCCTCCAAACAGAGACGAGCGAGAGAAATGGCGCGGTAAAATCCCTCAGCGAGCGTCTAGAAAATGGCGAACTTGAAAGTAAGGCGGGAAAAATGAAATATGGCGGCCGCGAGAGAGCAGTCCCTAGTGTACGCGTCACGCGCGGTGGGGTTGCCAGGCCACGCGACGTTTATTTTTCATTATTATTAAAATTCCTCCCCTCTTGCACTGAGTCCTCCCCACTATTTACAATGTTTGCTCCGAGATCCCGGCCGGCCGGCTGCTCGGAAAGAATGCTTTCTGTATGCAACTGCGTACTTGATATGGGCTTATCTTTTCTGTTACGTAAATCACGTTAATTGTTTATTTTAATTAATGTTATTTGAAATCTACTTATTCCAATTTACGAATGACAGTGAATTATTCCGATTACCTTTGAAATTTTAATTTTATTGTTTTATTTCTATAGATTATTATCTATTGTTATATTGGTAGCATTAATAGGCAAACTTTGTATAACTTTAATTTAGTTGTACTACGTATTTAAAATAATGAAAAACTTATCTTGATAATTATAGCACTTGAAATAACTGTTTCACTTTAAATACCTATAATTCGTCACCACTTTCAACCGGCCTTGTGGCGCAACGGATAACGCGTCTGACTACGGATCAGAAGATTCCAGGTTCGAATCCTGGCAAGGTCGAAATTTCTTTTATCTTTTTTTAATCTCTACTTCACTAATTTAGTTGAATAATATATTATTTAATTTTATTTAAGTAAAGTAGTATTTTACACAAATAAAATAAAAATAATTACATTATTTTCCTACGGGAAGCTTCTGGATTTTTTCTTCAATATTGTAACTTTTTTATTATAAGTTATATATAACGGATCCCAGAATAAAATATGTTCTATTTTTGTTACAGATCAATCTACGGCTAATCCTGGTGTCAGGCAAGACTAAGGAGTTCGTGTTCACACCTTCGGACTCCGCGGGGGACATCGCCGTGCACGTCTATGACAACTGGCCGGAAGGTAACCTTTTTTTTATTACTACCATGGTACAATATTATCTTTGCTTGGTACTATCTTATAATGCCTTGTATTTTTGGTATTGGCTTAAAATAGCATTACCTGTATATTAATCCTAGGGCGTGTGTATTGATGGAGGCGGGGCGACGAAAAGGTTTAGGGCATTCAAATCTACTTTGGTGTTAGTAAATTTATAACCAACATTGACTTATTTTACGAAATATTAAATTTTATAATTTATTACTATAAGGATAGAATAGCAATAACTTATTTCCTCCCGTGGCTCTCGCTTGGGTTTTGGGGCTTTTCACTATCCTACCTTTCTTTACAATATCTTCCCCACTCAAGTTCCAATTGCCTTTTTATTTCAATTCTAAAACTCTGCTACCCCTTTTTGAAGTTCATAGTCGTTTATATGTATTTATGTTTGTTTAATGGTACTTTTTATTTTTCCATGTCTGTAGAAATGGTCTAAATATTAGGAGCTTATTCAGTTTTTTTCCCTATATATTTTATATTAACCGTACGTTTGGAGTTTATATTCCAATTTCCGATACGCAGAAATAACGTTTTGAAGCAACATTTATGTCTAATATTTCGTTGCGTTAGTTACCGCGAATCCTGTCATATTATATCGAACCAATGCTTGTTTGTGAGTGGTGGATGTCGTTCTGTGTGTGATTGACAGGCCTTTATTATTACAGTTCAATTCTATGAAAAGGGAATATATACGAAATAGTAATTATTATATGCAACGTCCCTTACTCTTAGCTTTTATCCTAAAAACGGTAGCCAGAGCTTCGAAAGAGAGAAAATGGATTTCCAACCATCTCTATTGCATTTTTATTTACATACATAAATAAAATATAATTACGCCGTAAGTTCCCATATGGGTAGGTTCCAGGCAGAGGCGAGTGATCGGTACAATCCTGGTGAAAAGCTCTCGAGCTTCTTTTACATCCATTAATCATTTCATACATTCCCTTTATTCGTCACACTTCGGACGCCTACCTTCTTGAGCATGTTCTCTATTCGTAACTATTGTAAATAGGATATACATTTACTATTTATTAAGTGGTTTGTAATGAATTAACTGAATTCCAACACTCACTTTTTATTTGCAAATTTATTGCATTTTCATTAACTGTTTTTATACTTTTGCATATGACATTTATACTTAAGTTAGTTATTTTCCAATTCAGTCACCTACACAGCTGCTTAATTAAAATAAACATGTAGAACAAACGGTAATTGTTATGTCATGAATACTTAACTAGTAGGGCTAGGGGCTAGGACGAAAACATTGACAAACTATGCCCTGCTGTCGTGCAGTTACACCTTGTTATATTGATTAGTTTGATGAAATAATAATAAAGCTTTACTATATCCCATTACAGACCCTAATTTACACGTGTATAAATTCAAATTCAAATCTTTATTGCTTAAATCCACAGTATCAATATGGTGACATTTACAATACAAGGCCTCAATTTCATAAAGACTGATTAGTTGTTTTCGTGTGAACCAAACTAACATATTGTCATAGGTTTTAGTCGGAGCTAAATAATTGTAGACTCAATCAGATATACCATAATATAGTATAGTAATAATATAATAAAATCTCACAAATACAAAAAGAACTTCATTTTAAAAAATATATATAAAATCAGCTTGTAGTCTGGAGAGTTGCATTCCAATCGCAACACTATGTTTTGCAAACAATAGTAGAAATATACGCGCCTGCATAAAACGAAACGAGCTATACAGTACGAGATGATCCTCGCACCAATTCCGATCTGGACGACAATAACTTCCATCGAAACCGACTAATGGCTATTTATTCAGGCTTCGGATCTGCTATAAATATCATTTATGGTCGGGGTGTCGCTATACCCCACCAGACTATGGAAATCAGGTTGCCGGGGTCCGTAATTCCGGTGGGGTGTTTCAATATCCGCCGTGACTTGTCAATTAAACTTGGTTTTGTTTATAACTTTTCATAATACTGTTTTGAAGTCATTAAATTCAAACAAAATATTTTGGTCTTAATTTATGGCTCAATGCTACTAACTAATAATATTTTAATGTCTTTGTGTGGGAAGCGAATAACTTGTTTAAAGAACACCTTGACTTTCGTTATTTCATTAATAATTATTTGCATTTGTCTTTTTTATCTTTTTTGACTTGACTTTGATTGGATGATATCAAACATAGTTTTAAGTATTTAATATTCATATTAACATCATAAGAGCATAAAGTCTGGGTAAAAATGAGGTCACATTAGTTTAGTAGTATCGGTTGAGAAATTACTCAGATTAAAAGGTATCATAAAAATTCGGATTCTTTGATTAGTCTATGGTTTAAATAATAATCAATCGGCTTCTAGGCACTGTATAGCGTATCTTAAGATTTGGAGTTTACATTGACGTTCGCATCAAAATTGTGAATTAAGAGTTCCTTGGTAACATAAAAGCGAGCTATACATACATAGTATTAGTCACTCTGGTGAGCCAGATCGACACTTAACAAATTGTACACTTATACATACAATCTCTTTTATCTTTTTATTATCATTCTTCCATCGTCGCACAATGTCCAACCCAATCAATAGGAATGCAAAATATTATTTTAGATACGAACGCAAGTCAGAGCGTTATGTCGATAGTAGCGACATCTCGTCGCCAGTGGCGCACAACAGACCCCGCTCGCAAGTCGTGCGAGCTCATAGGGGCACAAACATGCCAATTAGGGCAAACTTGGTAAAAGTTGCTCCGTATTCTGATGACCCAGTGTTATACTCCGACTCGGTTCGTGTGGAATGCCATTATTTTCGCTCTACAATCTCGCAAATATTCTAATCGTGTAGTCGCCAACTTGGGTTTGTTTGCGGAGCGTGCGGTTAGGGTGGGGGTTGGTATAGGGAGGCGTTCCGTCCTATCTTTCATATAACTTGCATAATTATTTATTGCTTTTCACTTTATCAATATTATGTATATATTTTTCAATACCCCTACCCCTTTCTACCCACGGGTGTCGTAAGAGGCGACTAAGAGTATTGGGGCTTTTTATTGGATTTTTGGGCGATGCGGTTGGAGACCCATCACCAAAAACCTTTATTTTTACCATCTTTTCCCCACTTAACTTCCAAAAGTGGCTGAGGAATTTATAATTCCTTACCTCTGGCTACCCCTTCTAGGGAAATATAGCCGTGAGTATATGTATGTATGTATGTATTTTTCAATAGTACCTGAGATATGAATTTGACCACTGAGCACGATGTTTTACGAAACACAACACATACACACTCGTAGAGCAGGTTTTGTAAATTTGTACTGTTCGATATTAAAAGTTGCTAGCATAGGTTGCTAGTTATAAGGAAAAATAATGAAATCTTGGATTTTTTGTTTTATTAATGTCATTTTGGGGTTACCAATGCTTTTGCCTAATAGGCATATCTTTTACTTATAAGAATGGCTACGATTTAATTATAAAATTCAGTATTTGCATTAGCAAATATACTAGGGTTTGTGTTAGAATACTAGTTGACTCCAACATAAGTTGTCTAGTTTAATCATCTATGTGTGGTAGATCAGGTCGGCTGTGTTAAACTAAAAACAAGTATGTCGTTTTTGGCAAATTTTACAGGAGAGCGAAAAAACATTTTATTTCTATAAATTTAAATATTTCCTAAAGTGATTGTCGGATCTTGATGATTTTTGGATATGTCCGACGTGATGTAGTTTCCTAATGAAATTAATATTTTTTTTAACTTGACCTTTACAGTAACGCCAATGCAGAATAAAAATGCTTTTAGCATAGTCTTACCCTATTATTTTTATCAATAGCGCCTTAAATAAGAAGATATTTTGAGTTTTAATAATGTAGAAATAAGGGTCTTTCTATGACGAATCCAACGGTGTAAAAAAAAGCAAACGCTCAAAAATCGACATACTTGTTTTTAGCTTAGAGCAGCCGAGGTATATACCCACACATTTCATTAGAATGATGATTAATCCGTACCGGTGAAGTTTTGTTAAAAATACCAAAACAAACACGATAATGTTAAAATTTATTTTTAATTTTAAGAAATTTTTGTTTGATTCTAATCTATTCGTTTTATTTTAATGTAACTATATGGATATGACTTGTCTGAAACAAACGTATATTATTATAAAGGCGTTAGAAAAACGAAAACAGTATTCTCCGATGTATTTGTTTACTCAACAAAAAAATTAACCTAGTAGCGCCATCTATGTTTTCCTTGGCGCAGCATCTCCTTTTATAGTGGGCGTTGACTGTAGTACTTGTAACGTCATTTTTCAATAGTGTGCGTGTAATCGTGTGCTTTGCATCTGATGCGGTATTACGACGTCAAAGCAGCGAGCCTCCATAGCTCAGGGGTTAGAGCACTGGTCTTGTAAACCAGGGGTCGAGAGTTCAAATCTCTCTGGGGGCAGTTACTTGTTTTGTTCTTTTTTTGTTTTGTTATGTATCATAAAGTAGGTGAATAGGTAAAATACAATAATATAATATGTTTTACAAAAAAATGTAAAG
The DNA here is from genome assembly GCA_963576735.1 of Bedellia somnulentella. Classification (NCBI taxonomy): domain Eukaryota; kingdom Metazoa; phylum Arthropoda; class Insecta; order Lepidoptera; family Bedelliidae; genus Bedellia; species Bedellia somnulentella. Next base: position 10,512,153 of record OY755187.1, on the reverse strand, counting down.
AAAAAAATACATTTGTGTAAAACTGTTATTTTACAAGTTGGTGAGTGACTAAGGTTGGTTTGGTAAGACAAAAATAATAATTTAAACATACGTATACAAATTGTAGTGGCTTTTTTACGTGGGGAAATTCTCATTGCGTCCGCCCTTCTTGGGAATGGTTGGTTACCGCGCAACACCCAAATGAATTTAAACTACATACATAACATAACATAATAACATAAACGTTCACGCCGAATATCCCCGAAGGGGTTGGCAGAGGTACTAATACTTCTGAACATCACGTGACTTTGTCACCTGGTGTTCAGAGTACCCACGTTTTGCATGGACAGTGTACTCACGTGATAGGGGGCAGGCCTATCGCCGTTTTGTACGAATACACGGTCACATGACTAAGTACAACTCAGCCATGTGGGTTTCCTCACGATGTTTTCCCTCACCGTTAACAACCATGATAAATTAACCACACATATGTCTTTAGAAAAGACAAATTGGTGTAGGCCCGACCCAGGATTCGAACACTAGTCGTTTGCACGATAACCGAGTGTTCTACCCACTGGGCTATCACGGTTGTCATTGAATTTAAATTATTGAATTTGAATTTAAACTAGTTTATTTTTATTATTTTATTTTGTTTGGAATCGCCATATCTCGCCACGTGTCGTCGTCAACTCGAATTATTTCTACTTCTGTGCTTTTTTTTGTTTTATAACCCATTCTCGTCTTGTTGTATGCATGCATAGTTAAAAATTTATCACTTTAAATAAGTGTATTCTTTGTTAAAGTTGTATCATATAGTGTATGTTTGTGTTGTTTCTATTAAAGTTTTTCTGCCGTGTCTTTCTTGTGAACTATGTTGTTGAAATAAATAATATTGAGGTAATTTTAAATTTTGCTGCCTGCTTGGAATAAGATTTTATCGTATGAGAAGAGTAATAAGTTTTAGTAATCTTGGTCGACTTCACGCGGTTTATTTTTTAATAATGTAAAAGGGTTTTGATTTTACTATTTTAATTACTATGGATAGCCTATCGTACATTATTATGGAGAAAAGCTTCCTAACGATCTACATTTTTTTAAATATGGATTTACACCTATATTGGTGGCTATAATAATAAATCCCATAACAGGGGTAACCAGCTCTTGAAAATAATTGATCCCCAAGCCAATTTTGGAAGTTTAGTGGGGAAAATATGTTTGAGAAGAAAGGAATTTTCTAAACACAAATAATACAACAATCCTAAGGGGTTGCCAGAGCTTCAGAATAAGAAATTCCTCAGCCAGTTTTGGAACTTTTTTGGGGATAAGGTAAAATAAAGTTTTTTGGTGATGGGTCCCCTTAGTCGCCTCTTACGAGTCCAAATACGGTATTGAGTCCACGACATGTTTCGTCTATGATCATATATATTATCTGTAGAGCTGTTAAATTCATGTCAAAAAGACGTTGGTGTAACTACGAAGAAAAAAAATGCTCCGCTGTTACACTGGGTGAACAGCGTGGTGTAACTGCGGAGCATTCCCCATTTTAGTAATGTTTATATATATTTCTATATGTGAAAGCTGTGACGCAGTGTGGGTAGGCCTTCCACAAGGTGGACCGACAACTTGGTCAAGGACGCGGGAAGCCGATGGATGAGGGCAGCACAGGACCGGCCGTTGTAGAGTTCTTTGGGGGAGGCCTATGTCCAGTAGTGGACGTCTATGAGGCTGGTGATGATTAAGAAAGCTGTGACACATGGAATGCGTACAATTTAAAAACGATTCTTTGAAAAATGTATATTTGTCCGTTTTTTTTGTAAATAATGTTAAAATAAAATATCGTGTTTCCAGCGGACTGGGTATCGGAGAGCGTGTCTCGCGCGGAGATCCTGCGGCTGATCTACCAGGGGCGGTTCCTGCACAGCTCCGTGACGCTGGGCGCGCTCGGCCTGCCGCTCGGCCGCACCACCGTCATGCACCTGGTGGCGCGGGAGCATCTGCCCGAGCCCAACTCTCACGGTAACTATCTAACTAGTTTGAATGTTTTGATCATGAAAACCTCATATGGTGATTATCTATATAATAAAAATGGTTGCTAAGCGCAAAACTCGAAAATGGCCTAACCAATTCGGCTGCTCTAAGCTAAAAACAAGTATGTCGATTTTTGAGCGTTTGCTTTTTTTTACACCGTTGGATTCGCCATAGAAAGACCCTTATTTCTACATTATTAAAACTCAAAATATCTTCTTATTTAAGGCGCTATTGATAAAACAAATAGGGTAAGACTATGCTAAAAGCATTTTTATTCTGCATTGGCGTTACTGTAAAGGTCAAGTTAAAAAAAATATTAATTTCATTAGGAAACTACATCACGTCGGACATATCCAAAAATCATCAAGATCCGACAATCACTTTAGGAAATATTTAAATTTATAGAAATAAATGTTTTTTCGCTCTCCTGTAAAATTTGCCAAAAACGACATACTTGTTTTTAGTTTAACACAGCCGAATTCGATTGATTCTTTTTGTAACGTGTTACTTAAAACTTTGAAAAGGTTCTAAAAAATGCTAAAAAATGGAAAAGTAATGTGCACAATATTAAAAATATATTTTTCCTCATCGCATGACAGAGACCATCTGCGGATCGGCTAAATATGACAATGTGATGACATCTATCAAGTAAACGTTAATCTTCGACATAACGAAGTATGTCGGGTCAGCTTGTTTTTAATAATAAAGGAAAGTTTTTTTTTACAAACAATACTTAAAGTGTAAAAGAAACAAAGGAAAGACCGTTTTCGCACTATATATTTTTATATTATAAATCGATAAAGGACATCAAACTTAACAACTTTGCCTATGGAATGCCTATCTAAAATATTGTTGTTATTTAAATATTTAATAATGAAAAATATCATATACCTAGTTCAAACTGAGAAAGTATAGAATGAGATTCTTTGCTTCAGTGAAAATAAGAAATAAAATAAATAAACATCTGATCTATGCTTTTCGCTCTGTAAACAAAAACATAACTTCTTTCGGTATTTTCCAGTTTTTTCCAATTGGCCTAGACCTCGCTTTTATAACATACCCTTTTTATATTATAAATCGATCAACCGAAACACCGAAAGATGTTATGTTTTTATTTACAGCGCGAAAAGCATAGATCAGATGTTTTTTTTATTCCTTATTTTCACTGAAGCAAAGAATCTCATTCTATACATTCTCAGTTTGAACTAGGTACGACATTTTTTTTTAAAAATTACAATATTTTAGATAGGCATTCCATGGGCAAAGTTGTTAAGTTTGATGTCCTTTATCGATTTATAATATAAAAAGGGTATGTTATAAAAGCGAGGTCTAGGCCAATTGGCAGAGCGACGGGGGCGTATACCCGGAGGTCGTGGGTTCGATCCCCGCTGGTGTCGAAATTTTTCTTTCCTTTGTTTATTAGAGGTAACTATCTACCTACCTTATTTCTTGGGAGAAGGTAATCGTGAGGCGTAGTGCACTATGTATATTGAGCGAGCCTGACTTCACCGTCAATCTGTATTGTACGGCAGGGCAGACTGTACAGTAGGTGATTCAGTGACGTTCGGGCTATAACTTCCCTCAAACTACTTGCTCTTAGGGGCCGTAGCATGCTCGTAAATATACAGTGAGCTTATCGGTTAGAATGAGATAAAGATATACTAAACTTTGGAAGTGCAAAACTGATTTATACCAAGTGATTTTGAGTTAAAAAGGCGTAGCAGAATGACTTCTAGGGAGGCTAAATGTTGAGTTTAGTTCGCAAGAAAATAAAAAAATTGTTATCATAAATATATATCTAGGCTAATCGCTTTTGTTTACCCTCTACAGAAATACGGTGCAGCTAACATTTCATTTTCTCTTAAGTCCTACACAGCAATCCTTGTAAGACCCATTCCTGTCTACCTTTATTAGATACAGATTTATTGTATTTTTGGTTGAGTAAAAATATTATGATCAGTATGATAAATAAATAAATATGTAGTTATATCGATAAAAAATTACTTCGAATTGTAGATTATATTTAGATGTAAGTTAAAGTATTTTAGAAAATGTCGGGATTAAACAAATTTTGATGATTAGATTAATTAAGAGCGTTCATTTTTTTCATTAGAGTCGATTAAATATTAATAAAACCATTTATTCTGAAATCGTAATAATTTGATCGTACAATCTGTATTTGAATATCTACATTTTATAAATGATAAATTATTCCATCAACCTTATGTTACAGTTTCATATAGCTATATAGTTAAGATATAATGACCTTAGAATTTGAATATCCGACTGCCTTTTGTGGCACTGTAATTTTATTGTGTAGATGTTAAAATCATATATTTTTCATATTTTTCGTATTTATATTAAAACGAAAATAATTTAATATTATAATTGTTACGTTTCAGATCAAAGACAAAAAAGCAAAGGAGGGTCAAGCAGTTGTTGCTCAGCGTCCTGCAGCATATTGTAATGTCTCAAGCGGAGAGTATGGCGACGAGCGGAGCGATGAGCGGGGCGATAAGCGGAGCGGCGGCAGCTAGTGCGGACTTGTCTTGTGCTCTGTGCTAATAGTGCTCCAAAACTACACTCTGCCTACCCCGCTTGCGCTATTTTCAACATTCATCATCGGCACACCATTAAATATCCAACTATTTGACATCTCCACAAAAATACGCTATTTTTGGGACTAAACTAATCCCTCTTTTGCAATATTCGTCTAATTAAACTTGGGCTGTCGGCGTAACTTTAGAATATGTTTAGTAGTATTTTAGTTGTAAATGGGATGTGTTGGTAGGAAATTTTATGTGAAGGTAGTCCGAAATAAATATCTGTCAAATTTGACAAGTGAATAAAGTGATTTGGCAGTTTGAAAATAGCGCAAGCGAAGACACTTAGTAATTATTATAAATGGTGTTTATTGTTTATTGAACAGTGGATAGGTTGGGATACAAGGAAACAGCTCGGCGCTGCCTACACATACAAGTAAATCCTAGTGACAGACGTCGGTCATTGTATATTGACGTTCCGCTGAAGTATCTACTATTAGATATAACATACGTTTCGACAGAAATGTCTGATAGATATATAGCCACGACACGCCGATATCTTACTATTAAATTATAATCTTACTGAATTATATTTATGAGATATTATTGAGAAGTGCGAAATGACAAATTAATTAGTATTCTCGGAGCGAACATTACTCTAGTTTGCATTGTAAATATTTCCATTAATATATTATTAATTGTAATTCCGAGTTCGAGGTATTTTTGTGATAAGTTTTAGCATGCAATACATTCGTCTTCGCCGTCGTTCTCTATGTACTTTTAAAATTATAATTCATGTATTATTAGATGTTATGACAATTATTTGATTTTTCTATTGGTCATGCCTTTTGGATTGTAAGTTTTCTCAATTATCTTTATTTTTGTGTAAATAAAATGAATTGGCAACACAAACTCAAATAATGCCAGGAAACTGTTCTAAAAATATATTTTTAAATTTTGTTTAGTTGAAATGATTCGCATAGCTTTAACCCTTGATAAAATTGTATGAAATTGCTAAACATTCACACAATTCAGTTTGTCATTATTTTGTGATAGTACAAATTTATTTGCAGTTCAATTAATATGTGCTGATAACTAACAAAACAGTATTATATGGAATGTCAATAGAGTGCTTTGTGATGATCATTACCAATATTATATATTAACTTTATATAAAATAAAATAGAGAAAAATACAGTTCATTTGAATCCATTATCAAAACAAATTTCTACATTTTTTAGAGTTTAGTTTTGTACTTACAGAAATAATCATTCCGATAAATTTATATTAATAGATATTTCTTTTTCGCCATGACAAAGAAAAATAATTAAAACGAATAGAAACCATATTATTAATATCATAAATACGTCACAGAGCACTCTATTCATACATAAAATTCCATTCATATGATTTTGGTTGCCCCGTTTAGTTAGTGTATGTATGTATTTTGTTAAGTTGTGTAAAAATACCTAGTTTAAAAAATAAATTTTATTATGAATTCATTTCGGCTTGTTTTATTTTGCTCTATTTTTTTTCCTTATGTTCCGCTTTTTATTCATATAATTTACTAAATATATATTTTTTAATATATATTACGAGACTTTTCTTTGAAATATTTTTTGGATTTGTAAATAGAATCGTTATACTTATAAAGCTTGATAAATTAAAATAACAGATTTCAATAATATAAAGTACTTTCAGATTGACGCACAATTTACGTTGAGGGGTTTTTTACTCTTAGTATTTTATCCTGAGTTTAGAAAGTTTCAAGATTAATTAATTATTTATCATATAATGTAAATAAAGAAACGCGAAAAGAATACGATTTGGTTGTATGTAGTTAAGGAAATAAGGTGACACTCGCGCTTCTTAGAAAAGATTATATTTTTTTAATTTCTATATTAAACTCGGGAGATATGTGTTCAATTTCTTTAGGAAAAAAAATTAGATATATTTTATTTTTAAAATAATATGATGGCGCTAGTGTCGCTTGATTTCAACACCTCGTGGGTATAGTAGGTTGAAAAACGGAATAATTAGCTGTGTATATTTAGATCGATGTCTTTGCCATATTCGATATTTCAATAGATACTTACATGAGTTTATCAAAAAGTTGAACCGGTATGCGTATTATGATGTCTTCTGAGTTAATCGTCTATGTGTAGACCTTTAAAAGCCTTGGTTGTTAGGGACGTATCTATAAGTACTTATTCATATAATATATACATCAATACTTATTATAAAGAGAAAAGATTTGTTGTCTGCAATGAACAGGCTCCAAAACCACACATTCATTTTAACAATGAACATTTAATTCCGTAACCTACAAGTTTCAGTAGAAGCATAGGCTATCATTACTATGTATTATTAATCTCAAAGAGGTGAGCAGTGGTTGATGAAAGCTTAGGCATTTGAAAAATATGAAGTGAAGTGTTTGTTTGGGATATTTTGTTTTATTGTCTTATTTTATATAAAATATTTTAGTTTGGTTTTTAAAGTATATAAATATACTATATATAAATAAATATTTACTAATCTTTTTGTTTAAAATGTTGCATGACCATTGTTTCGGTGCATTTTTACTATAAAATTTTTAAACGGGCTTAAAAAGAGAATACTTTACTGTTGCACTACCCCATTTATTCCGGTGGGTGTACGTAAGAAACGACTAACGGTGTTGGGGGCTTTAAGGGGTTTTTGGGCAATGCGGTTGGATACCCAACAACCTTTATTTTACCATCTTTTCCCTACAAAACTTTCCAAAAGTGGCTGAGGAATTTATAATTCCTTAGCTCTGGCTACCCCTTCTAGGGATTTATAGCCGTGAGTATATGTATGTTTGTATGTACTTTACTTTCATTATCTTCAACAAATAATGATACGATGTAAAGATGGGTCGGATCACAATGCAAGAACACTAAATGATAAGTTTATTATAATATTGCCAACCGGTATATTAAAATCTTCATTAATATATATTAATAAAACTTGGGTGTATATTACAAACTGATAAATTAATGAGTCAGTGATAAAATTACGCAAACATTATTATTTTTTTCTGTAGTTTTATTTTTACTAAAAATATAAATGTTAATGTCAAGCCAGTATTAAAATCTGTTAAGGTCAAGAATAATTGTGTTAAATAAATGTAAAGCTTTCCATATTTTATTATATACAAATTTCTTTACTCAATTTATTCGGAAGACACCATAATAGCATGAAATAATAACGAATGTACATATTTGGCATCTTTTATTAGTCTGATTAGAATTAAACATAGCTTGGAGTGATATTGTGTATCTGACATTACGACAAATATATTATCAAAATGCTTTTTTAAAACTAAATTCTATGTAATAACTAATAGAGTATTCGCTCAGTCGCAACTCGGACACACAATATATAATTAGTGTTATATATAAATAAACGTATAAATATAATATCGGTGTCGATCGCTGTATAACGGTGTTTAATAAGTGCAGTACTTTATCGATATATAATTGTTAATATTAATTCATAATTATAATGATGTTGATTACTGTATTTTTAGTTGAGAGCGTGTTCTTATATCTTCAGTAGTTCGGGTCAAGAAAGTTGGTATGCTCAAATAACTTCTCAAGACGAAAGGTTATACAATAAAATACATCTTCGATAATAATTGAACTCAAAATGGTATAGGCAGTATTCAGAAAATTGTTTGCTGTGGAAGTAATTGACGAATAGGTTTATAATTGCATTTAAAACTGTTCAATGCTATCATGATACGGATATCCTATCCTTCACTGCTCAAAATTGAAAAGGGAAAATCATCATTTCACGACGTTTCTGTTTCACTCCAGTGAGTTGTCTATCAGATGGAAAAGTAAAATATTATTATGTATGTCTCACTCGACTCATATTTTGGAGAACATCAGAGTGACTTCTTGCTATCGTGATTTATAAGGGTCTTGTTATAGATAGGCTAAAGCATGAAAAAAGTTGAATGGATAGACAACATATTTCTTTTATTAATCGCGGTTTATAAGTGCGTACTATCTTTTAATGTGATTTTCCTTGATTAAGATGTGAGAGAGAAATACTGTGGGAAAACAATTGTGATAGTTCTGTGGGAGAACCATCGCTTCTTATGCGGGAGAAGCGAGTTCAAATACTGAGCTAGTGGTTAGTTGGTAACGGTGAGGGCATACATCGTGAGGGAACCTGCATACGCTGAGTTGTACTTCGTACAAAGCGGTAAAAGGTTTATCATGTGAATGCACTGTACAAAAGATGGATACTGAACACTAAATGACAAAGGTGTCACGTGACGTTCAGAAGTAAAGAAGTTGAATAAAATTTTTGAGCACAATGATATATTGTGAGAAACTAATATACTTACGATTTAATTCTGTTGTAAAAGTGACTAATACTACTTCATCCATAAGCTTGATTGGCTTCTCACTGGAATTGTTACTTTAATGATTATGTATCTGCTCGTCAACTACAGTAAATAGATTTTTGGTATTAAAATTATTACAAATGGATTATTAAATAATTTACTTGAACAAATTATGAATTTAGCTTCGTATATTTATTGGGTACCTCAAACTAAGAAGACTATAGACACGGCATAAGATTGGAAAGTAACAGAGATAACGTTTGTTTATTTAACGTTATGATTTTCACAACGAATACATTTACGATAATACACTATCGATTTAAAATTTATCTGAGGGAAAGAAGTGATATATTCTTACAGTTGACCGTATGTTTAACGTATCGTGCTTAGCACCACAGATAATATAATACTTTACTAATACTAAGTTAGTACTAAGGCATCCTTATGATGATCATCTGCAACCTGTGCCTCCATCGTGGATTTGAAGTGTGTTAGTATAAACTCGTGCCAGTGAGCTTAATATTGGAGTTATCATTTTCCCATGGCTATTTTACTTCCCTAACACTAGAAGTTCGATAATCATTACCAGAATCTAGATGAATACACTGGTGCAATATTTGTCATGCACGAACGTATCAAGCCAGTTTTCAGTGCATTACGTTTAATGTACATACATACATATACTCACGGCTATAAATCCCTTGAAGGTGTAGCAAGAGCTAGGGCATTGGAAACTCCTCAGCCACTTTTGGAATATCTGTAATGTATGGACAGTTAAAGAGGTAATATTGCAAGCATTTGTTTTATCATCATCATCACATCGCAGCCAATTAAAGTCCACTGATGGAGATTGTCTTCCTCCATAAGAACTCATCAACGTCTGATCATGCGCTGAAGTGAGTTGGTACCGTAGGCTTCACAAAATAAAACATTATTTTTTTATCAAAAGTTTTTGTAAATCATTTAACGATATAATAAAGCATAATTTTCATCAGTTTCAGACAAAAAGGTTTTGTTAGAAGTATATTCCCTAAAGTAATTAATAATTGTTACTAATTTTCCTATTCCGTGTCTAAAGTCAACCTAGATTGTAAATCATAGCAAAGTGTTCAGTGTCGAGTGAAGAAACGAATATATATGAAGTATTGAAACATACAGCGGCTATTCCATTAGATAGTTGTGTAATTATAATTGAATTAAATTAATTGTCTATTTCTATAGATTGTAAATTGTTTGGACGACTTGAGTTTTGGTGGATCAAATAAAATTTTAACGATACGTTTACGATTTTCATTTTAGCTCACAATCTTAGAATAAGCAGCATGTGAGTGGTCATGGCTCATTCGTTTCCATTTACGAGCGTCTGTGTACTATGTAAGTATGTATGTATATCTCCATTTGTCGTACATTTTTTTAAGCATATTTGTATTCGTCTCGAGTCTCGATACCCCTGTGGAAGGGAACATCAAATTTATCCAAAAACAAAATGGCGAATTGTAAACGCCACGCCATTTGTGAGTTTAGAAGAAATATTTTCCTTAATCTATTTTTTTTTGTTTAATATCGTGTTTATGGCGAGTTAAATAGACTTCTTACTTCGGACTTACACCTTATATTTTTTTGTTTGTTCTGAAACAACCTAACCGAAAAAAATAAAAAAGACTATATAATCTAATGTTTGAGTCTCTTCTGAAAAATCCACTTAAGACTTGTCCGCTTTTTAAGAAAACCAGCGAGCAAAATCGCCACAATTTATTTCAATTAACTGAAATTTCATGCAACAGCGATCAATTTTTGTAGTTCCAAATGACCAATGTAACATAATTACTTTGTCACATGGCCTCTAATCAGTCCATGTCCATACAAACCACTAATTTTCTGTTATAAGTACTGACTTACTAGTTTCCATATTTCTTTTGTATCTCTTAGGCATTTATAATGAAGATACTGGCTGTCCTCTTTGTGGTAAGACTCGAATTTCTAGTTTGTAGCTTATAAATGTAAAAGTTATGACATTATGAACATTCTAAGCAGACCACATTATAAATCTATGAACTTCCCTTTATTGTGTTATCATTACATATTATTATAATTAATGACACAAGGTTTCTCTCTAAAACAAGCCTTGGCCGTTCAGGACGTGTCGTGATCGAACCAACCATTGAGGAATAATCACCGAAAAACTATATTCCCATTGAAATCAATAGAAAAAAGTAAATGGTTTCTTATTTAGAGCGCGGCTTATGGCTTAAGACCGGAAATTTAAACTAAATAATCAGCGAGCACATAGTCATTTAAAACTTTTTTAAATCGCGGAGTTATCCTAATCTGACAAAAAGTGGATGTTTACTCTTAACCCACTTCTCTTTACCAAAAATGCTGACCGAGTGGCAAAGTACCACAAGACCGGTGGTGCAAGGCGGTAATTGTGCCTCTATATAAATGAAAGGGGTCACACCAGGAGGCTAAAAACTACCGCGGAATCAGCCTACTCAGCATTGTCGGTAAACTGTATGCAAAGGTTTTGATTGAAAGAGTGATGAATGAAACGGATGATAAAATTTGGGATGTGCAAGCAGAAAGAAAGAAGATGAAATGATGATTAGAAAGGGAATGGGATGTTTGGGCCAAATCTTCTCTTTAAGGAGCATCACCGAAAAGTTCTCAGCTAAGAACCGAAAGGTGTATTGCTTCTTCATAGAATTAGAGAAGGCGTATGATATGGTCGTAAAAAAGTATTTATGGGAGGTGTTGTCCAAGTTAGCTTTGCGGAGTCAACTTATACGTGCACTGGTATCAATCTATGAGGATTCCAGTGCATGTGTAAGAGTAAACGGAAAATACTGCATGGTTCGGTATCTTTCGGGTTGTCCGATATGGTTTGTATTGCTTATCCGTGGCTCTTCAATTTGTTCATGGATGACTGTCTGATAGAGTTGCGTGAAAGTGATTATGGACTGAAAATGGGTGGGTGGATTCGTTATCAAATGCCTCTTATATGCTGATGATCAAGTGTTACTTTCATAGTTGGTTGAAGAGGTGCAAGAGATGATGAATATTGCATGTGCATCTTTAAAAAGAAAGGGAATAAGGGTGAAAGTGGATAAAACCAAAACCATGGTTTTATAGAGAGAGGAGAATATGACCGAATGCGTGATTGAAATTAATGGTAAGAAAGTGAAACAAGTTAAAGAGTTTGTATATCTGGGGAGTTTGTTTTCTAAGGATGGAAAGTGTGATGAAGATATCGAGATAAGAGTGAAAAAGGGTAATGAGATTAATGGAGTTTTGAATAGTCTCATGTCTAGTCAGTCGGTGTCCGAAAAGGCTCGAATGGCAGTGCATGATGCTGTTCTGGTTCCTACGCTTATGTATGGCAGTAAATGTTTGGTGAGGCAGAAGAAGCATGAGAGCAGAGTAAATGCAGTAGAGATGTGGTCCCTCAGATAAGTGTGTAATGTAAGGTTGTGTGATCGTGTGAGAAATGACGTGATTCGTGATAGGTACGGCGTGAAAGATGATGTTGTAAAAAAGATAGTTAACGGAATGATGAGATGGTTTGGGCACACAGAGAAAATGGATGACAGTAAATTGGTGAAACATACATACCTACCTATATACTCACGGCTATAAATCCCTAGAATGAGTAGCCAGAGCTAAGATTAGAAATTCCTCAGCCAATTTTGAAAATGTGGCTGGGGAAAAGATGGTAAAATAAAGATTGTTGGTGATGGTTCTCCAACCGAATCACCCGAAAATCCCTTTAAAGCCACGATTACTCCTGACGATTTTTTTTAATGTTTTTTTGAAAGGATTGGTTGCTGCTGGCCCTGTGGCCTGTGCGGCTTCACCAGGACTTTACACATGTGTGCCGGGCAGCTGAGGCTCGCCCTAGCGGGGCAAAGGAGTGTACCTAAGCTAATTTGGATAGGTCCTGACGATACGACGTGTCTGTTTATAATTTGTTTTAATGATAATACTGCAGCTGTAGTGCCGGCTTACAAATGTCTCTACCCCTTTCTGCGGGGTTCTTTCTACTTCCACGGGTGTCGTAAGAGGTGACTAAGGGTACGGGGCTTTTTAAGTAGTTTTTGGACGATGCGGTTGGAGACCCATCACAAACGATACTTTATTTCTACCATCTTTCCCCTATCAACCTTCAAATGTGGCTGAGGAGTTTCTTGCTCTGAAGCTCTGGATACGCCTTTTTAGGATTCATGGCCGTGAGTATATGTATGTATGTATGTACTGCAGTTGTAGTGTTGTTTTGTTTTTAAATCAGCATTAATTAAAATCGAGAATTATGTTAATTTCATGGCATTAATTTTATCCTCAGGTTCTGAACATTTTAAACATAGTGGTATGTTCGCGTCCACACAGGGATCAATACCGTGTGCATGATGACGCTCGACGCAAACACGCCGCCGTGATCCCGAAGGTGCACCAGGATCGGTACGTGAAACCATCCAACACTTTGGACAACCTGGTGTGCTGGTGGTGTTATCCTTTCCCTGTTAAATAGTGGAATAAATACTTGTGTTGAGAAGCATCTTTTATTTAATTCTGACTCAAGTCACTTCACGTTATCGCTAGGTATTCTAATGTTCATTAACGGGATCCAGCTTTTCTAGGGATCACACTTATTAAGCTGCTTATATCTAAAACATCAGTTTCACCGTCACCTATATACATCCTTACGGTTCAGCTGTGTAGTGTCGGCTTAAAATAGCACTACCCCATTTCTTCCGGTGGGTGCACGTAAGGGGTGACTAACGGTATTGGGGCTTTTGAGGGATTTTTGGGCGATGCGGTTGGAGACCCATCACCAACAACCTTTATTACAACATCTTTACCCCACGCAACTTCCAAAAGTGGCTGAGGAATTTCTAATTCCTTATATCTGGCTACCCCTTCTAGGGATTTATAGCCGTGAGCATATGTATGTATGTATGTACGGTTCAGCCTACTAGCATTAAAGAAGAGAGATTGATATATGTCCTAAATCCCCGACAGAATAGCTCAAAGAATATCCTGGACAGGTTTGAGCCTGGAGTTCGGCCATTAATTTACCGTTGTGGGAGTACTGTTAGAACGCACACTACCTGCGGACTCACTCGCACATATCAGCGATCACTCATATTCCTACATCGCGGTATCGAAATGTTTCTCGAGCTAAGCATAAATACAAATAATAAGTTGGTACACAGCAGGGACGACCCGTTCTCCCACATACCACTCCAGACACTGACCTCACCGGCGAGGTCGAAGAACCCCAAATTAGAACCTCTTACGTGCCACTGGCATAGGCCTCCCGACGGACGCGAGAGTTCGCACTGTATGACATAAGCCTCCCGCTTGGTCACCTTGGTAGGGCTCGTTTCCCCCGCTATCCGATTTAGCTTAGGTACACTCCTTTGCCCAGCCAGGGCGGCCCTCAGTTGCCCGGCACACATAAAGTCATGGTGACGCCGCATAGGCCATAGAACAACGCAGCAGCAAGGCAGCAGGAACCAATCCGTTCGAAAAATATAATGAATAAAAAGAAGTACGAGATGGCATGGCAAACTACGAAGTAAGAGCTTTTGGCTAATACTCACGACATTGTGGACTCGCAATTGACTCCCTGGGAGATAGAGTCACAGACGCTATTTTGTGATACTACTACTTTGTTACTGCTGAGAACATTGCAGATTTAGTCACTTGATATTCCGCGTTACGATACGATGATGCCGAACTTCAGAACGCTCACATGGGGGTCTTTGTCCCTTCATACACACATACATATAATTACAGCCATAACTCCCAAAAAAAAATTAGCGAGAGCTTCAGAGCTAGAAACTGCTCAGCGAAATTAGGAAGTTGATATGGGACAAGGTGGTATAAATAAAGTATTGTTTGAATGTTTTTGTTCATGAAAACCTCATGTGGGGATTATTACTAATAAAGAAAGGATAAATAAAGAAAAGATTTTTCTTTCGGAGGTCGCAGGTTTGATCCCGGCCGGTGTTGAATTTTTTCTTTCCTTTATTTATTAGTAAAGAATTGTTAGTAATTGGTCCCCAACAGCATCACCCAAACCACTTAAAAGCCCCATACCCTTTGTCTAAGGGGTAGTGATATTCTAAGCCGGCACTACGCTGCACACGGATATATGTATGTTGATCTACTGACTACCATCCACATTGGCTCGTATATCTTATTCACGAATTTTCTTTCACCCTTTCTCTTCATGTGCTTTAGGGCCGATTTTTCAATCCTCAGTTAAAAGAGCAAATAGTTAACAGACGAATAAAGTTATTCGCTTGTTAAACAGCCAGATAGTAGGGTGTCAATTTTCAATTGAGTTTTATGACGGGGACCTGAGGAATAACTATTCAGCACTGCCAACACTAAAAACTAGAAATGAAAGAAGTATATATAATTATAGGTGGTAAGAGCGAAACAGACTGTTTTTGAGGCGAAAACATGTGGGACCATATAAATATTCCTTTTTCAAATCGCACCTTTCGCAAATAACAAAATTCCTTACTTGATCACATAGCCTAACATTCCAAAAAAATCTGAGGCTTCTACTACCACACCCAACATTCGCTGCCATACGTCGAATAATCGGACGTGGGCGAGTAGCCTTAATTGTAACAAGAATGTTTTGGCACGAAGCTTAACATGTACAATGCCATATTTCGCGGTTAACTAAATTTCGTCACAATCAATGTGTGATATTAATCACATGCACGCTTTATAAGTAATTATTTTTGGGTGAGTTTCGATACGAGAAAGATGCTTATTCGAATATGTTTTGTGTTATTTATTTCCATGGTAAGTTAATACAAAATTTAATACTTATAATAGATTGTCATCTGATCAATCATGGTATTCAAAGAATACATAAAGGTCGAGAGATTTCAAAAATAGATATTTACAAAATCTTTTGCAAATCCTCCCCCAGCAAAGTGCGATAGAGACATCTTTTAAGAGCACCTACACAAAATCCACATTTCTTAGCTCCCTGATCTATTCTCCAAAATATAACCGATTAATAATGTTTTCTTAAAAAAACATGTCCGTCTTTTTATTTAGGTAAAATTGTTTTTTGAACGTAGTATGCAGCGGAAAATGTGCATTTTCTTTAGGATTTTAAATCTAAAATTATTAAATTAAGGCCCCTAGAATAAGGCCATATATTTTCATAAAAACAATTTAAGCTCTATTCGCATTATCGAGGGAGAAAATAGGAAACTACGTTTTTATAAAATATTACCGTACTTGTGTTATTTTTTTTAATCTTACAATTTTTGTTTACTTACTTCCTTATTTATTTTTGACAGGAGTGGCTATGGTGGGTTGCAATACTTGCAATGGTGAAGGGGCGGTTACGAAACATAATATATAGGCTAGGGCCGTTCTGGCCTTTTATTACGTGTTCTGCGACAGACCAGTCAGAATAGAGATCTTTGGCAGAGGCCTTTGTTGTGCAGAGGACGTCTAAAAAGACGATGACTAGTAACAAACCATTCACTTGTTTGCAGATCTCCCCACTATCGGCCTACAAACCATCCCACGTCTACAACCACCACATTTACATCGACAAGGCCGACGTTTCCGCTGATCTGGTACGCAACGCCCATCAAGATGTAGAAACCAGATATCATTACTATCCACAAAAATCTATAACCGACAGTAGAGGCTATTTGAAAAGGCGACCAGATTTTATAAGACCATTGCCATACAACTACGCCATATATGCCACTCCTAGGCCCTCGCAATGGGCTCAGTATGACCCATACTTTAAACATCCTCTACCTTCGAAAGGATTCTGGGCTGATCATTTAAAACGACAAAAATTAAAAGAGATCGGAGCTAAGTACCAGATGGATTATTTGGACGGTTTAGTTCAACCGCCGCAATAAAATTTGATGTATTATACATGCATTTTTTCTTATGTGTATAATTCTTTTCATGATTTTTGGGCGATGCGGTTGGAGACCCATCACCAAAAACCTTTATTTTACCATCTTTACCCCACTCAACTTTCCAAAAGTGGCTGAGCATTTTCTAATTCCTCAGCTCTGGCTACCTCTTCTAGGGATTTACAGCCGTGAGTATATGTATGTATGTATTTTTTCTTACCCGAACTTCGTACTTCAGCGGGAACGAGGAGAGAAAGAATCATGGGTTTCAATCGAGAATTGGGCTTGCACCTGCGAGTCTTTCTCATCCTAAAGTCTTATATGAAATATATATATGTCCGTTATCATCAATTAAAATAAATTTGGAAATATTTTTGTAATGATATAAATAATCTACCTGATAAACCTTAATTTTATTTACTTTTTCGACTGACTTCAAAAAAGGAGGTACTCAATTCATTGTATGTTACTCGATCACTCCATCAATGGAGAAATAAATTCAAGTTGTTTTTTTGTTCTGTCGGATATTCTTCAAGAGTGGTCCCATTGTTATGCCTCAAAAAAAATATTACCGAATCAATTATTTGATTGCTTTCCTATAAATTATACAAAAAATAAATGCATCCGTACTTCAAAAGATAAAACTTTCTTCCCGAATAGCCGATGTGTCCCAATAGTTATCTCGAAGTTCGAAATGTATGTATTTCCTATGGTGCACTAGACAGACACTGAGAATCCTTCATGATTGTAACACTACAACAAATTGAAATGAGCCTTACCCTAAAAACCCCCAGTAGGTAGCCAGGGCTTCAAAATTAACATCTCGGCAACTTTTAGAAGTTACATACATACATACACACACGGCTATAAATCCCAAAAAGGTGTAGAACGAGCTTTAGAGCTAGAAACTCCTCAGCCACATTTGGAAGTTGATAGGGTATTGCTTCAAAAACTTCACTTATATAAATGATTGCATATTTTTTTACACAAAAATCTGTAATGGCAATTTAAGTTGTGGTTTTGCATTATACGTCTAAACGTTAACAAATAAAGTGATGAAGAATTTAATTCAATAAAACTCACATTTCACGTTCTAATTTTTAATTTTTTGTAAATGTTTCATAAGATTTAACAATTTGTTACCTTAGTCACCTTTTACGGACACCCACGGGAAGAAATTGGGTAGTGTTATTCTAAGCCGACATAACACAGCTTTTATAAGTTGATTACCATAGAGAGATATCAAATAAAACAACCAATTTAATCTTAATCTTTATACATGGCGTACCAATCTAATACAAATAGTGCTTTATCTAGTTCCAGTTCCACAGCGCTCAGTTGCTTTAACTTCTTCTCAACATTTTGCAGCAGCAGTCTTTCTGGGGGCGTGATTGTCTCTTCTACCTGGCAAATATAATAACACAATTAGCAAAAATTACAAACAAAATACGATGGAAAATCCTTTATGCACATTAAAAAATAATTCTTAACAAAAAGAAAACCGACTTCATAGTTGAAAAAACAACCGAAAATAAACGAGAGAGAATTTAAAGATTTAAGCAGGTTGAACTGACGTATGTGGAATAAAGAAATTCCTAAGGTACAGTACTCATATTTAACTTAAAAACTTATTTTTTACTTTTTAGTACTTGATTGTTTATTTTCGGTTGTTTTTTTAACTATGAAGTGAGTTTTTTTTTTGTTAAAAATTATTTTATTTTACGAGTTTTACAGATGGGTAGACCTGGCAAAGATGCCTTACAGATGAGGAAGCGAAGAAGTATTATAAGGAAGTATTATTCTTCGTATTTCCGGTATTTCTATTATTGTACGAATTGAAGGCTTTGGCATATTGCACAGTTTTAAATAGGCTCAACCATATGTAACTTTACATTGTTCTTGAAATCCCTCGAAAGGCGATGGTCTACAATTCTACATCTTGACTCAAAAAAGACAAGATCAAAGAAGAAAAGATCAAACGTTCACGCCGAATATCCCCGAAGGGGTTAGCAGAGGTACTTCTAATACTTCTGAACATCACGTGACATTGTCACCTGTTGTTCAGAGTACCCACGATTTGCTTGGACAGTGTTCTCACGTGATACAGGGCAGGCCTATCGGCGTTTTGAACAAATACACTGTCACATGATTGTGAGTTTCGACAGTCCCCTCGATTTCCTGGGATGCCATCATCAGATGGTCTGGTCTCATGGTGCTTTCTCGGTAACAATAACATAACAAAAGAAATGTTTAGTGAACCTGTACTTCTCTTCATAAAAGCTACGAAGAGGAGTATAAATCTATATAGAATGCTGAAAGAACTATTTCCTAACTCCTAGTGATTGAGGACCTACACCTTCCATCATCAGCTCAACAGCATAAAATTATGATTTCCAGAAGCAAATGCCAATATAACTTCAGAAAATACGTAAAACGCGGTACATGTGCCTATAAAATTTGAGGGTTCCCCTCGGTTTCTCCAGGATCCCATCATCAGACCCTGATATCCTCATCATGGTACCATTCCAGAGTATCTTCTTTCTAATAAAAATAATCAAAATCGGTTCATAAATGGCAAAGTAATCGGCGAACAAACATAAAAAAAATAAAAAAATACGGTCGAATTTAGAACACTCCTTTTTTGAAGTCGGTTAAAAATGCGAACGCACCTTCGCTAAACGAGAGTTTGTCTAAACTATAGTACGCATACACTACAGATCACTATTTCCCATATAACACACACTCACATCTAGCTACTTTTAACCGACTTCAAAAAAAGGAGTGTTCGAAATTCGACCGTATAATATATATTTTAAAAATTTATTTAGCATGCAAATTTATACATCTTAGCCTGCTGCGTGCTATTGCTATGCCATATGCTATAAGTAACTTTAATATGATTGTGAATAGTTGTGATTGATGTGCCATATGCTATAAGTAACTTTAATATGATTGTGAATAGTTGTGATTGATGAAACATTAATGTTTTTTACTTTCGTATTTTATAATTATTTGCTGTGTAGTGTCGGCTTAGAATAACACTACCCCATTTCTGCCGGTGGGTGTACGTAAGAGGCGACTAACGGTATCGGGGCTTTTAAGGGATTTTTGGGCGATGCGGTTGGAGACCCATCACCAACAACCTTTATTTTGCCAGCTTTTCCCCAGTCAACTTTCCAAAAGTGGCTGAGGAACTTCTAGTTCCTTAGCTCTGGCTACCCCTTCTAGGGATTTATAGCCGTGAGTATATGTATGTATGTATGTATTTTATAACACTACAGCACTCACATCTCTGACATGCTGCTCCGGCTCGTGTCGCAGTCGCAGCGAGTGCAGCACGGAGCGCACGCGGCGCTGTTTGTCTAGCAGCCGCGCGTGGGAGCGCACCTCCGCCGCCGCGCGCCGCCCGCAGTTGTGTAGCGCGCGGTAGCACAGCTCGCGACATGACTTTACTACCTGGGAATAGAATCAATGCATACATACATATACTCACGGCTATAATTCCCTAGAAGAGGTAGCCAGAGCCAAGGAATTCTAAATTCCTCAGCCACTTTTGGGAGTCGAGTGGGGAAACGGCGGTAAAATAAAGGTTTTTGGTGATGGGTCTCCAACCGCATCGCCCAAAAATCCAATAAAAAGCCTCAATACCCTTAGTCGCCTCTTACGACACCCGTGGGTAGAAAGGGGTAGCGAGGGAGATAGGCACTTCACGGCAGATTCAATAGTTAATCCTTTATAAGGCAGTGGCCTAATAATGGTCAGTATAATTTTGAGTACCTATCTACAAATAGAACTGAAATATAATATACTTCTGTATAATAAAAAGTTAAAGTGCAAAGAATTGTGCTGCTATCATTGATAGCCGTCAATCAAAGGACGTCAATCAAAAATAGATTGTATGAATAATTTTGGTGTCCAATACTTAGAAATCTTTCGTCTTAAATACTTGTCAAAAAGTTTTTGGAAGCAAAACGCATCGACCTGTATACCTAATGGACAAGAAGTAATAAATAAAAAAGGTGCCAAATAATTTTCGACAAAATGAAAAAACAGAGAAACAAAGGTTAGTTTTTTTGCTGCTTAGCATCAAAATTACAAAAACAGCCTAAATTATACTATACATACAAACAGTAAAGAAATTACAAAAGGAAATATAATTAATATCTCACCTCTGGCAGTTTCACATGGTACAAATATATTGCTTTGACTAGTCCACCGGCAGAAGCGGCTTTTCTCATGGGCTGCAAATTTTTATTACTATTGTAAATAGGTTATAGTTTAGGTACAAATTAAGGCTTTTCTTTGCTGAAAGCATGAGACGATTATTTTTGGTGATGGATTAAAGACAAGTTTACAAATCAATAATCAAAGTAATACTTGTAAGGGTTACCAAAGAATTCGAATCGTCAATTTATTATTCAGTTTTGGTCGTCTAAAAGGGGAGCTGGCCAACGGTCAGCTATCTCAGTTTTTTTGTGAAACCGACTCACGAGCAAATTGAATCTCTCTTTTCCTGCTCATCTCTTAATATCAAGATTGATTAGACCCAGAAGAAACCCACAAGACAATAAACAAGTTTAGTATATAGCCTATATTTCCAAAGTAATACAGATGTAAAAGTTTGATAGACGAATTCAAGTCGAATCAAAATCTGTTACAATTTGTCTCATTATCATCGAGAGGAAACCTGTAAGGCGGATCTGATAGCGTGACAGCTAGTATAAGCCTACGCTGAAAGTTATTTATGCAGGTATGTTACCTGCACACTAATAAAGTGTTGCTCCATTAGCTTGTAAGTGAGTTCCTTGCACTGTTTGTTTGGCAACATCGCGTGCTTTTGTATGTCCTCTTCTTCTATGTAGTTTTTCAATCGTATTAATCTGCAATATTACAATCGAAAGGTTAGAACAATGAATATATTTTTTTAATATTACAAAGAACTGACAGTTAAGAGAAATGTAGCATAGGAAAAAATAAAATAACTACACTCTGAGGACGAGCGCTATAAACAAAAAGCAATCACATAAGAAGATGTGATTAAGTGAAGAACTTTATGCCCACGGCATTAAGTTCCAAAACTCCATAATCACTCCTGAAAAGTGAATCACGTTTAAAAGACACCCTTAGTTGCCTGTCACGACATCCGCTGAAATAAATAGGTTAGTATTATTCTAATCCGGCACTACTTTAAATAGTACTAACCCACTTTTACCAACTTATTAACTCTTCTGTCCACGCAAAGTGGTGAATGAAGTTTTAGAGTATTCCACTATCATATCCTAAATTACGCGTATTATTTTTCTTTTAGCTACTGCAGCTTAGCAGTTATAGAGAAACTTAACAATTTCTGTATACATTCGATAGATAGCTGATACAATCGAACTCTCTATAGTACATCATAATTATAACAATTAACAAAATATGTTACTCTATGTAATCATAATGTTACACTCAACGTTTTAAATTGGCTGAGGAATTTCTTATACTTCCCCTTCTAGAGATTTATAGCCGTGAGTATATGTATGTTCTGTTTTGTAAAAAGTAAAGTAAGTATACCTAAACAGCCTCCTAGCGTGTTCCCCGCAGCGCACCCCGACCAGCGTGTCTAGCGCCGCCGCCGCCAGCTGAGTGGCGGCAGATTGTAAACTGACGCGCGCCGTGTGGTCCGATATGTGCACCCAGCCGCACCCTGTCTCTTCTGTAGGGGGGGGGGACTTTTCATACAACTAATTTCACAGTTTCAGATTGGAACTGGACGAGCGGTTCATAAAAAAAAAATCTTAAAAAAGAAACTCAATGTGATTAGAAAACCACAAGGAACTAACGCAAGTCGATGAAATGGGACAACCTCAAGGAACTAACGCAACGTTAAGAGAAACCCAATTCAAAGGTTCTGCTGCGAGCTGCGTGGCGGCTGATTGCAGACCTACCAAACTGCATTAGCCGCAACCAGTCTCTTCTTAAGAGAGGGGAACATTTACACATGTTAGATATGTGTGTTTTATAATAGCTGTGAATGTTGTAATTTGTATTTCATTATTGCAAATCAAAACAATGAATTTATAATAAGTTTAAACATCAAAAGCCATTGGAAAAATATGTACTCATCTTATTTGTCAAACATCTATGATGCACTTATAACTTCTGAAGAAATAAATACTTTCATTTAAAACAGATAATAGTTTGTTATTCGTTTGGAGAGATATCACCCATCAGTTACATAAATAGCCCCACACTTTTAATGACACATATCTTATGAATAATGGTGATAATTTCTTTCCTCCCTTATTTATTTTAAACTGGATACTTTATACATACCCAAAACTTTAAGATACTGGTCAAAATATTTGTTAAGCAGCGGTAGGTCAGCCCGCCTGGTCTTCTCTCGTACATCCACTAAGGGGATGTCGTTGGAGCGGCCAGCCCACGGAGGTCCCAGCATGTACATTTGAACTAACAGTTGTCTTAGCAATTCGCCCGCTGTAATAAAATGATTTTAAGATAAATAACTATATTGTCATACTAATAAATAAAGAATAAATAAAGGAAAGCAAAATTTCGACACAGGCGGCGGAAATTTCGAACCCGCCTGTGTCGAAATTTTTCTTTCCTTTATTTATTCTTTATTTATTAGTAATAATCCCCACATGATGTTTTCATGAACAAACATATTTATATTATGTGATAGTTAGGCGTTTTCAACATTTGCATACTATCTGAAATTTCGCGCTGGCAGCCATTGACACGGTAGCTCAATTGGCAAGAGCGACAGGGGCGTATACCCGAGGTCGCGGGTTCGAATCCCGCCTGTGTCGAAATTTTTCTTTCCTTTATTTATTCTTTATTTATTAGTAATAATCCCCACATGAGGTTTTCATGAACAAAAAGATTTAAATTATATTGTCTCAGCTTATATGAGTCTCTGTAAACAGTTTGTAAAATTGCCAACCATAAATTTTACTACAGAATCGACGACGAGGTCTATTGATAATCATAGTTTTCTATAGTAAACACAAAAATATATTTACCATTTTCATCAATTCTTCTCGTAATTGTGCTAATCATAAGCTCATCTCTGAAATCTTGGTGGAATCTGTCGAAATGCACTTTCCAATATATTTCTGTAATAAATAAATTGTTGTTACTATAGTGCCGGAGCAACGAGTCAGGACTAAACTATAAGGTTATCTTGTTGACTATGAAACCCTTACAAGGGGAAGCCAGAGCTTCACATTACCTTTTCCAATATTTAGTAATAAAGCAATCAAGTCGTATTTATTCATTTTTACTAGGCATATAAACAAAACCGTAACATAACATTTTTAAAGACAAAATAAATAAGAACTTTTAACAGTACCAATTACAGAACAACAAGTAAATTATTTCAATAATTCTTATATTAAATGCTTGAAATATATTTGAATAATAATATAATTTAAATCAACTGAAAAGTACCCACTAATCAGTTCCAAAACTCTGAGACTACGCGTATATTTGACAAGCTAGCTAGACTGCCATGACAATCAACTTTATGTGCCAAGCACCTAATCATTCAATAATCATTTGGATTTTTTTAGCTTACATCTACATATATCTATGGCTAAAAATCCTACAGAGGGATAGAATTAGAATGAGAAACTTCTTAGCCGCTTTTGGGAGTTATATTATAGTATAATAAAGGATATTTTGTGATGGAACCCACAAATTGCTCAAAAATCTGTTCACAAGCTTCAAAACCCTAAGTCACTTCTCACGACACCTGCGGTAAGAAATGATAACACACAGCATACATTCGTTTACAAATTATTTTAATTTTCTAAAACCCATACTTACTATCATCATCAATCCCTTCATTCATAGCTAACACCAGAACCCTGGCGTCCAGCTCCGGTACAATAGTAGCTACCGGAGTCAAGACAGGAACCTCTGCATCTTTCTGCTCAGCAACAGGTGCTTGCTGCACATACCCTGCTGTAGCCAGCGCTATGAATATGTCTTTGAGTGATACCACTGTTATATTGCGTTCCTGGAATTGATAGGTAGATATTTTTATTGAGAAAAGCATAGGTATATGGTAGAGGTTATTTGAAAAGTTAAATAACTCAACTCAATTGTTTACGGGGTATATCTCCGAAGGGGTTGGCAGAAGTACTAATACTTCTGAAGAGCATGAAACATTGTCACCAGAAGGGCAAGCACGAGCCGTGTTTAAACTAGTTATCGCGTGGGATAAAGCAGCCATCTCTTACGCACTTACTTAGTATCGTATACTGCCATCTTTCACGTGTTCAGAGTACCCACATTTTACTTGGATAGGGGCAGGGCTATCGTACCAATACACTGCCACATGACTAAGTAAGTACTTATGGTTTTCTCACAATGTTTTCCCTCACCGTTAACAACCAAGACAAATTGACCACTCATAAGACTTTAGAAAAGACACATTGGTCTAGGCCCAACTCAGGGTTTGTACCGACAATGCCTGTTTGCATCACGGACAGGATTCTTATCGATTGAGCTATCACAATTGGATAAGGGAACAAATATGGTAACCCTTTGACACAGGATAAACACCTACTATACATACATATACTCACGGCTATAAATTCCTTTACGGGGTAGCCAGAGCTTTGGAATGAAAAGTCCTCAGCCACTTTTGGAAGTTGATTGGGGAGAAGATGGTAATAATAAATAAATGTTTTTGGTGACGGGTCTCCAACCACATCGCCCAAAAATCACTTAAGAAGCCCCTATACCCTTAGTCGCCTCTTACGATCACCCACGGATAGAAATGGGGTAGTGTTATTCTAAGCCGACACTACACGGCAATCTTCTATGTATAGAAGAAATAACAATTTAAAGACAAAACTTTTGATGATAATATGAAACAGTTATGAACAGTGATACAAATATACAATGTAATATGTGGAAACTTGTAATTGGCAGTAAGTTAAATATGTTGTTTTAGCTATAAAGATATAAAGCTGTAAGTTTTCCGAAAAAAAAAACTGAAAGCAATATATTTAGAAATATTATTCTTTATAATTAATCAAATATCACAGGATAAATATATACGCTTTCTTAGAAACTCTTATGAATTTAAATATTGTTTTAGATCAACAATACAAGTAATGCTTACCTTATCATCTTTGTATTTCTTGGCAAGGCTAACTATCAACTTGGTAGCTGTTTGACTTCCATGTTGGAGCAACTCTTCAACTATTAGTTCAGCTTCACTTCCAAATCTACTCTTTATTTGAAGAAGATACCTGGAAAATGTTGAATGAACATTATTAGAATAAAAAACTCTTTATTTCTGATGTGCATCAAAGTTAAAACATTAGTAGTGTTATCACTTGAAGCAATCTCTTCCAAACAACCTTTGGTTGGCAAGTCAGTATTTTAATGGTTATGATAAGTAGCTGTGCATTTTTATTGGTAAAAGCTGAACAAGACTAAAAATAATTTCTAGTTAAAAATCATACTAAATTGTA
The DNA here is from genome assembly GCA_963576735.1 of Bedellia somnulentella. Lineage (NCBI taxonomy): Eukaryota > Metazoa > Arthropoda > Insecta > Lepidoptera > Bedelliidae > Bedellia > Bedellia somnulentella. The sequence goes on along the minus strand of OY755187.1, from coordinate 10,485,821 downwards.
TTCTACACTAATAAAAATACAAACAAAATCAAAATACATATTGTATACATACATTTATACTGGGGTCATATATAAATACATTTTCTACTATTACATATGTACTTATTCTCACGCCGTTAGTTCCCGTTGGGGTAGGCAGAGACTATAGATCGCCACTTTGTGTTTGTACGATCCTGGCAAACCTTTCTAGCTTCATTCACATCCATCAATCTTTTCATACATGCTCTTTTATTCTTCATACTTTGGACACCTGCCTTTTTGAGCACATTTTCTATTTGATCCAAATGTGTCCTCCAAGGTCGTCCTCTACTAACATTACCTTCAACATTGGCTCTATAGATTTCTTTCACCAATTTACTGTCATCTATCCTCTCTATATGCCCAAACCAAAAAAGTCAAAAAGTTTATTTTTCAAAATTAAGTAAAAATCTATCATTTTTTGAACGTCATTTTTTTTTAAAAATAGAAGAAGCAACAAAGAAACTCTTTACATTCACATTTTCTAACTTTTTCAAAATATGGTTCGCACAATTTTGGGTCATATTTTTACTTTATAAAAGATTTTCTATGCGACCAAACCAAACACTAGTTTGACATAATTAATCTAAATTGTCCATCAATAAAACCAATCACATAACGTGAGAAAGAAATCCTCACCAGACAATTATTTCTGGGAATAATGAGGGAAGATTTATAGCTTTACAGATTTATAGCTGCCACTTCCCAGACTGTCATCATACTGATGACACTGACTGGAATGAGGAGCATATTACGCCTCCTACCGAAGCTGACAGGCTCTTCTCACGAGACCTTGTCACTAATGACCAAATTGAATGGGAGGTTAAGTCTTTCAACCCCTTCAAATCACCAGGCCTAGATGGAATCTTCCCTGCTTTGCTCCAGTGGGCAAGAGACATCCTATCCCCCTGGTTGGTCAAAATATATCAATCATGCATCGCTTACAGATATGTACCGATACCATGGCGCGAAGTCAAAGTAACTTTCATACCCAAACCCGGTAAGTCGGACTATACCGACCCAAAGTCCTTTAGACCCATCAGCCTTACATCCTTTCTCTTAAAAACTCTGGAAAGACTCTGTGACAGACATATAAGAGAAAAATCACTTGCAAAAAAACCCCTCCATATAAACCAACATGCTTTCACTAAAGATAAATCAACTGAGACTGCACTACACAACGTAATATCTAAAATTGAATGTGCACTCAGCACTAAGCTATCCACACTAGGCACCTTCATAGATATTGAAGGTGCTTTCGATAAAACTAACATACCTTGTATCGAGAAAACTCTGAAAGACTTCCGTGTTAACTCCACACTCAGGGGTTGGGTTGTTAACATGTTGAGACTCAGAGCGGTCCAAGTAACCTTAAAAGACACCACCAGAGCCATTGTGACAAGAGGATGCCCCCAAGGGGGGGTCCTCTCCCCACTCCTATGGAACATGGTGGTCGACTCTCTACTTAGGAGGCTCAATGCCCGAGGCTACTTTACTGTAGGCTACGCGGATGATCTCACTATCCTACTAAATGGAAATCATGTAAACACGCTCTGCAATCAAATGGGTCAAGCATTAAGAGTAGTGGAGACATGGTGTAACGAATACGACCTGAAAGTAAACCCTAAAAAGACTGAACTAACTCTTTTCACTCACAAAAGGAAACTCCCCCCTTTTGAACTTCCAAAACTCTTTGGAACCCAACTCACTCTTTCCAAGACTGTTAAATATCTAGGAATTACCCTAGATGACAAACTGAGCTGGAAACCACATTTAGATAACACAATAAAAAAAGCCAGCGCTATGCTATGGCAGTGCAAGCGGATACTAGGTAAAAACTGGGGATTAAAACCTAAGATCGTACACTGGCTTTATACCACCATTATTAGACCTGTGATAACCTACGGCTCACTGGTCTGGTGGTCGAGAACTAGATTAACAACAGCCCAAAACGACCTAGAAAAAATGCAACGGCTTGCCTGCATGGCCATCACGGGCTGTATGAGAACCGCACCCACGGCAGCTCTTCAGGTGCTACTGAATCTGCCGCCCTTACACTTACACATACAGCAAGAGGCAGCGATGTCCTCACTTAGGCTGAAAAAGGCAGGACACCTCAAAAATGACTCCAGAATCCTACACACTAATATTTACACAGCGGCCATCCAATATCAGCCCTTACTTGCTGCACCATGTGATAGGATAACAAAAACCATTATAACCAAGCACAACTACACTGTTGTACTCGAAGAGGAACAACATGACTACTCCGATATTAAAGAGGTGCGTGTGTATACAGATGGCTCCAAGACCAACCAAGGGACTGGAGCGGGCGTATACTCACAAGACCTCAGTATCAAAATCTCCAAAAGCCTACCACAATACGGTATTCCAAGCGGAGTGTCTTGGAATAACTGAGGCGGCAATGGCAATCAAAGCCCGTGCGCTGTCCGATATGCATGTCAAAATCATCTCGGACAGTGCATCTGTGCTACAGGCTCTGGATCGTTGTGTGTTCACTTCAGGACTAGTCCTGGAGTGCCACAGTGCTCTGGAGGAGGTAGCCCGGAAAAACATTATAACCCTTCAATGGATTAAAGGTCATAGCGGCTCATTGGGAAACGACGCGGCTGACGAACTGGCTAGGGCGGGGTCGGCCAGGAACCTGCAGGGTCCTGAACCGATTATCCCCCTGCCTTTTGGTCAGCTGCGTGCGTGGCTAAGAGAACGCACACACTCTCTCTCCAAGTCACACTGGCAGAAAGAGCCTGGCTGCAGACAGTCAAAGGTAACTATGCCAACCCTTGACATAAAGCTGACCGGGCGCGCACTACGACTTAGTAGGAAGGACCTGCGGACAGTGGCTGGAATACTTACAGGACATACCACATTAAACAAACACTTACACACCATAGGCATCACCGACAGCCCTCTATGCCGTGCGTGCATGAAGGCTGATGAGACGGTCGCTCACGTGCTCCAGGAATGCACTGGAGTGGCCGATATCCGAAAAAACACTATAGGAACAATAAAGTCGCTTCCAGGGGCGGTAGCTGACCTGGATAAGCTACTTGCCTTCTGGACGGAATTAGGCTGGGAGAGCTAGTTGACCACTTGGTCCACGTACAATGGTCCGCCATGCCGGGCTCAGTGCGGAAACCCGTGGCGTTTACCGCCCGTCTAATAATAATAATAATAATAATAATAATATAGCTTTACAGACACAGTCAAGTGCGCATTGAGTCCTGGTCATTTAAAAAATCTTGAACACTTCTGTCACACAAATCTTTGAACCATCTCAATATTCCTTTATCTATCTTTCTTACAATATCATCTTTTACACCAAACCTTTCACAAATCACATCATTCCTAACACAATCACATAACCTCACATTACAAACTTTTCTGAGGGACCTCATTTCTACTGCATTCACTCTGCTTTCATGCTTCTTCTGCCACACCCAACATTCACTGCCATACATAAGCGTAGGAACAAGGACATCATGCCCACCCATTTGGGCCTTTTTGGACACCAATTGACCCATTTTCCCATTACCCTTTTTCAATCTTCTTTCAATGTCTTCATCACACTTTCCATCCCTAGTAAACAAACTTCCCAGATATACAAACTCTTTCACTTGTTCCACTTTCTGTCCATTGATCTTAATCACACATTGAGTCATACTGTCCTCTCTCTCAAAAACCATGGTTTTGGTTTTATCCGCATTCAGTCTCATTCCCTTTCTTTCATACATACATACATATATACATGGCTTTAAATCCCTAGAAGGTACACCCACTGGTAGAAATGGGGTAGCGCTATTCTAAGCCGGCACTACACAGCACCTTTCTTCTAAATGACACACATACAATATTCATCATCTCTTGGAACTCTTCAACTGACAATGCAAGTAACACTTGATCATCAGCATATAAGAGGCATTTGATGACGAATCCACCCATTTTTAGTATTAGTTATTATTAGAAAAATGCAATTCTTTTCAATTTCAAATTCAAGTATTTGTATACTATATAATTTGCAACAGTTTTAAGATATAGAATGGATTAGAAAAGAAAACTCTTTATTGCACATAACAGTTCAAACATTTCACAGAGATTATTTTCTCAAATAGATAGAGAAGTACAACTGAGTAGAATATACTACTGAGGTAAAGACTTTTCACCAGATTCTTGTAAATAAGGATAGATATTGAATTGATTATTGTCAAATTAATTAATATAGTATTCAAAATGAGGAATGTAGTGTCTTGCATGAAATTTGCCAGAGAGTGTAGACTGACTGTTGTTTTTTTTAATTGTATTTTCTTACCTAGGGTATCTTATCAAGAGAAGAACATTGTCGGATAATAAATTATAATCTGCTATCACTTCATTCTTCGATGGTTCAAATGAAGCCAAATCGTACTTTATAAGTGTACGCAGACTTTCAATTACCTGCAGAGAAAAGAAATCATCATTGAAGAGATTGAACTTGAGATAAAAAGATAAAGTCAATGTTTTGAATGAGCAAACTAATTTCTCACCTTGCTTCTTGGTAAACCAGTTGATTTAGCAATTACGGATATAGGTTTTGCACCATACTTAAATAAGTCATCGCCAACTCTTTGAACAATTTCACCAAAATGTCTATTTAAAATCTCGGACACAACACGACCAAGTTGCTGGGACATGTTAATATTAGTGAGCAAATTGTAATTCTACCTATAATCTTGAACGAGAAATATAAAATGTCATATCCCGATATAAAAATTAAATATTAAATAAAAATTAAGGTTAACTTCTAGGTTATGTGTTTGTTTACACAAGTCGACTGATTGATTGATTGACTCGAGTCAAGTCACTTGACTGTCATTCCTTTCATTTAAAATTGCTAAAGTATTGTTGACACGCAATAACATGGATGTCCAATCCACGAGGCAATAATTTACATTTCGGGCGTACATTACCCTGTTATAGGATAATGAAAAAAGTTTAAATCTGGATATGAGTTATCTATGGTTGGGTTGCGTCACATTTATATTTTGATTTAAATAAAGTTAAAAGAAACTGTATCTTGAAATGTAAAAAAATGGATACATATTAGTACAAGAAGTTCTGTTGTACGGAAAGGATTTTATAAGATGGTTCAATTATTTTTTCCTAGTTTATATTTTATAAGTAGTCTAAAAATGGAAGAAGTGCACATTAAATAAAAGGTTAAGGAATACACAATATGGGGTGTTTTCTGAAGTTTAACATTGTTTTATTGCCGTATATGTATTATACATGTAGCTTGTTACATCGTTAAGTTATCCAAGTGAAATACCAAACTGCGACTAAAAATACAGCTTATCGTTTTGTTTTATTTAGTGCATTTTGCTGTCATTTAATATGGAATTGTTGGTTAACGACCATCACAATCGTTCAACTTGGATCAATGTAAACGTGTCCTGGCTTATGTGTTTACTAACATTAATTTAGATTTACTTGCCATTGCCTTTCCACTTGCACAAGGATTGATACAGTAGGAACCTAACCTAAAATAACAGTAGTGTGAATCACACATTTCAATTTCAATATTGACCGTTTCGTGCATCCATATGTCAATCAAATCCAACCAATCAGCTGATCGCTCTGTTTTGCTTTGCTCTCTTCTGTTGTTGTTTTGAGTTTGATAATCAATTACAAAACAAGACTTTTTTTAACTTTTTAACTCAACAAAGTGTAAATATAATAAATTCATCCAAAATGAATATAGATACTACTGCGATAAATATATTAAAGCGAGGTGTTGAATTAGACACAAGTAAAAGGTACACGGAAGCCTTAGTTTGCTACCAGGAGGGGCTGCAAATTTTAGTGGATAAAATAAAAGGCAAGCTATTTATGCAAATAAATGTTAAATATGCCACTGTAATTCTCTCTTTTTACTATAATGCGTTTACAAAATTCTTGATATTAAATGAATTTCAGGTGAAACTGATGACACAGTAAAGGCATACATCAGGAAGAAGGTTGAGGAATATATGAACCGAGCAGAAAAGATAAAGAATATAGTTTTACAGCAAAAAGAAATGGGGCAATTTCACGAGCAAGTACATATAGAGAATAATTCAACTGGTCATAGCTTTAAGAGTTTGTTTGGAAGGTTCCTTGATGACGAAACACAGTTTGTTGTTGTTGAAGATCCTTACATAAGAAGTTTTCATCAGGTATTCTCTGCTTATAGTCCCTAAATATTGTTATAGTCACTAATGTAATAAATTTTAAATGATTTGTTAATCCAACTTATTTGCCATCACCAAAGAAGCTGTAAAAATAATAATATACATGGAATCATCCATTAAGAGTGAAGCTTTATGCTAAATTCAGCATGCAACATTTTGCAAAGGTCATGCTCATTACAAAACCATTTTGAGATGTTATGTTTTTCAACAATATTTTCTTGTTATTAAATTAAAAAAAGCTATGAACAACATGCTAGTCCAATGGGTAGAACACCCACCTTTAAACAGACAGGCGTGAGTTCAAATCCCGGGTTGGGCCTACACTAATTTGTCTTTTCTAAAGTCATAACAGTGAGGGAAAACATCATGAGATAACTGGGAATTTCAGTCTGATCAACCGCTGGGATTCTGATCTGCATCGCATCCCCTGTCCCCTCTCCTAATGAAAGGGATACTGGAAGCAAAGACACCTCGGTACATTAGCTTCACCCCGGGTGGTGGCCGCCCCGAGGCTACTAAGCCCCCACCCCACGACATGGCTGCACCGTGTGGGGGACTATTTAGCCACTGCCTTATAGAGAGTTAACATGGCTGATTTTGAGGGTTCAGGCTGGAGTCCCTTCACCAACGATACTTAATACATTTTTTTCTCAATTAACTCCTGAAAGTAGGTGAGAAATTGTTCATCGCCAGGCTACAGCTATATCTGTTTGAGATGTGTATGATGTGACTACCTTTATGTAGCAAATCATTAATTCTTTGTTATGTAAATTATTCAAATTAGTTGTTTATCGCCCATGGATCTATGGTGGTGAAATCAGCTCACTTCTATTATAGCCTTTTTTTATTCTTTCAACGTGTTAGTAGTCAGTAAACACACTAAAGCTGAAAATAATCGAAAAAAATATTACCTAAGAACTACTAATAGTTCGTAGATATGGTGAAAATACATATAATTTTTTTAGGAAAAGTTTTGAGCTAGTGTCGAGTTATAGGTTGTTATTTTCACTATGTTGTCACTATTTTTTTTCTTTTAAATTTACAACCTCATTGTAGACATGCAGCTTATTGTATTTGTTAATATAGAAAAGTTTTAAAAGTTTGGGTAATAAAATACTGTGATTAAAAATTTATTATTTCTGCTTCAAAAGATTTGAAATCTAACACAACTTTATGAAGTCCTAATCCTTTTTTAATTTTAATATTAAACTTAATTTATTATTCTATACAAATAAGAAAGAGGAAGGTTCTAAATGTAAATAAATGTTTCTTCTTTCTTTCTGTAAACACATTTGTATCATTCTACTTTTTAATTTTTGATACAAATAATGTGATCATTTCCTATTTCAGTGCCAAAATTTCTTAAGACTATGTGAACTATTTGTAAAATCATGTCCCAATCTAAGACATGTGGAACTTATAACAGCAAGAGATGGCAAGTCTGAGAGTGATCAAAGAGAGTGGCTGAGGAGTCTACAAATTGATCTACAAAAGTACAGAATAAATCTTGTTGTAAAATATTCTGATACATTACATGATAGACAAATAATGTAAGGATATACTATTCATATTTGTTATGAAAGCCCATCATAGTAAATAGTGGTCACTCTCATAATTGTAGAGGTATTAGTTATATCTTACAATTTGGTATGACCATTTCTAATGATTGTATATTTATATGCTCTATAAAACTTTTTTTTCATTCTTTATATTTAAGATTTTAAGTAAACTATTTTCCCCACTCAACTTCCAAAAGTGGCTGAGGAATTTCTTATTCTGAAACTCTGGTTACCCCTCCTAAGGATTTAGAGCCGTGAGTGTATGTATCTATTAAGTAAACTCTGTTCCTTTTTTTCTGCTAATTCTTACTTAATTACTAAATCATACACTTTATTTCTATGTGGTTGGCAGAGATTATCAATCTCGACTGCATCATTGTGAAAAATCTTTTTTCATTCTAACATTCATCATTCTTCTCATATTTAATCTGGTTTTGACTACCCCTTTTCATTATGTCCCAAATTCTGGATAAATTACTTATTAAGTTCTGTAACTTATGCAATACAAAATCAATTGATTTATGCTTTCATTGTTACAAAAATAACCATTCATGTCCAACCTTTTCTGAGATAAAACTAAGGCAACCAGCAGAAACTTATAAAAATAATATTTTGCAGATTAAGTTCGGGCTGGATTATAAAGATTGGTCGAGGACTGGATTTCTACAAACCACCCGAAAACAAATTCTGTATTGGTGTATATGACATGGATTTGAGACCGTGCCATGAGACTACAGTTGACATAGTACATTCTAAGAATGTGAAAAAATCATATGGATGACTACAATATTTTACTATTTGTAAAAGTAATATAAGAATAAATTAATCTTTATATATTATATTTCTATATAGGTTTTTTATTTAAGTACTTGCTTTATTAAATTTTAATTCAAAACAAACATTCCTGCCCTATATCCCCTTCAAATTGCAAACAATCATCAATGTGAAGAGTAAGCCTCCATTAGGTGTCCAAATTGCCAACTTCTGAACATCGCATGACATTTTTGTCACGTGGTGTTCAGGGTCACCATGTTTTGCTTGGATAGTGTACTCACGGGGTCAGGCCTCTATCACCCTTGATTCAAATACACAATCAATATATTTTTTATATTTAGACTTTTTAAGTGTTTTATTTTTGTGGTTAAAGACTAAATGCAAGGAGTTACTTACTACACTTGATATTTTACATACATACATATACTCACGACTATAAATCCCAGAAAGGGGCAGCCAGAGCTTTGGAGTTATAAATTCCTCAGCCACTTTAGGAAGTTAAGTGAGGAAAAGATTGTAATTAAAGGTCGACGGGTCTCCAACCGCATCGCCTAACAATAACTTAAAAGCCCTAATAGCCTTAGTCGCCTCTTAAACACCCGCGGGAATAAATGGGTTAGTGTTATTCTAAGCCGGCACTATATTTTCAGCATTCTTAATTTCAAGTGAGCCATCAGTTGATTTTGAAATAGGATAGATTACTAATTAAATTGACTAGTATCATTCCATTAATCCATCACCATTACTTATACTATATAAGCCTGTTATGCTATTTGATTAAAAAATATGTGTTGCAATTTTAGAAAATTATTATTAATTCACATCTTTCTTTATTGGTTGAAAATTTCACTTGTTTCTCACTGATGTGATATCTATTACAAAGGATAACTTCGGGGATATTATAACACTATTTCAGAAATTATTAGAGCCCAAAGGTTTCCTAGTGTATGATACATTCTAACTTGAAAGCCACAACAATTAAAAATAAAGTTTCTTAGTGGCCTAAAAGAAAACAAAAAGGGCTTATTCATCCACCTATGTAGCTATGTTATAGCACGAAAACTCCAGTAATTATGTCGTATACTTTATTTTAAACAAAAACATTACAGCATGTAAGCTATATACGTCGAGAATAATATAAATCTATAAATACAGTATATTTTCGCTTAAAGCTAAAAGTAATACTAATTAAGTAGGTGGTATAGCGTACGAATGAGTATAGGTATATACACAATGTATGAAATAGAGGGACTAGTGCTAATAAGTATGGCCTCTGGAAAACTAGAAATATTTCTATCTTACAATATCGAAATAGAATATCAATATTCGGTTTCGCCAATTTATCGCGCTACTGGCGCCACTCTATTCAAAACTTAAGTAATAATAAATAAGTTCTACACATCATAATTAAAAGATGTTATTAGAGGAAAGAAAAATTTCGACACTGGCGGGGTTTGAACCCGCGACCTTCGGGTATACGCCCCCGTCGCTCTGCCAACTGAGCTACAGTGTCAGTTGGCATCCAGCGCGAAATTTCTCTATCCTTTGTTTATTTTTTACACGTTCAAGTAGTGTTTGCGTTTCCTACCTCCGAATTTTAACTAATTCGGACGGCCACTTGTCTACCTTTTCAAATAGAATGCAAATGTTGGAAACGCCTAACTATCACATAATTTAAAGGTCCGAAGGTCGCGGGTTCGAACCCCGCCAGTGTCGAAATTTTTCTTTCCTTTAATAACATCTTTTAATTATGAGTAATAATCCCCACATGAGGAATTCATGTCAAAAAACATTAAATTAAGTTCTACACATGTTCTACACAAACAAAAAATGAAGTCAAAATAGTAATAAGTTAATGTTTGCCAAATATACATGGGTATGCACAATTATAATATAATACTCGTAGTTTCATTTTTAGTTTTTTCGTTTCGTTCAAGTCTCAAATAAGTAGCGCCATCTATGTTTAATTTGAAATGAAAACAAAAGTATATAATTGATATGTCATAATGTCAAAGAATAATTAGTCATAGCGATATTTACAAAGCTTATAACAGTCTTGGCCTTTTGATATTCAAAAAAAGAATATCAAGTCAACATTTCATCAAAACTCATGAGTCATTATCATAATTTAATATAATTAGTCTTTCAAAACGAAACAAAATAAATTTAAATATGAATTATCTACATTTATTTTAAACTACCTTTTCTTAATTTTGCACGACCCTCTTGCGGCCACTGATTAAACAAATTCTCGGATGAAACCATGTTGACACATTTTCAAGTAAATATGAACTTACTTTGTCAAAGTTGGTCAATGCAAATAACCCAATTCAACTTTATATAAACGATTATTATAGAATTCATTAGTGATCCCGATCGATAGTTACATTGATACTGATTTACTGATGGTGTCAACGTAGCTTTATTACATTTATGATGAAACGGATCAAACATAGCTCTCCTGTTTCGCCGAAAACAACATCAGTGATTCCATTAAATGTGGTCGGATCATTTCATTAACATCAGTTTCGTAGCCAACGAAGGATTGCGGAGTATGCTTGTAAATGGTTCTTAGCGCTTTGAGACAATGTATGAGGGTTTGGTCGGGGTTCGTGTCGAGATGGGGCCGTTTCCTTTGCATCCTAACCAGGTTGATAAGATGAGGAATGCCTTCGAGCTGCGCTATTTGGGTTGCCACGTCTGGGACTACGCATAGTCTGTAAAGAAATAAATTTTATTAATATGGACTATCAGGGACTTATAGATCTTGCATTCTAGCATTGGTTTCGTAAAAGATGGAAAAATGGTACATATAGAACATTGAGATCATTTTTTTCAAATTTTATGCTCGGAAGGTGTCCTACTGAAAGCATAAACATAAATTCACACAGCGCGGCGGACGGGGAACGGCGAGGGGCGCGCGGATAATACATAATACTGCCTCCCGAAGTCATCCTTTATGTCACTCCTGTTACCTAATAGTTTTATACTATTCTTAGCTCACACTACCCAGCAAATAAGTGTACAAATAGTATATAGTTACCTAGAAATCGCCTCAGCCGCATGGCAATGCAATCTGCCCCGCGCCCTCATTTTGGCGCGGCGGGAACGCGCGAAAAAAATAGGTATACTGCCTCCCTAAATCATCTTTTATGTCACTCCTGTTACCTAATGTGTTTCTATTCCTAGTAGACACTAATAATTACATAATATACTAAATAGTTACCTAGAAATCGCCTCAGCCGCATGGCAATGCAATCGGCCCCGCGCTCTCATCTCAGCGCGGTGGACGGACTGAATATTGCCTCCCTAAGTCATCCTTTACGTCACCCGTGTTCTCTAATAGGTTTATACTATTCTTAGCTCATACTACCCAGCAAATATTATATATTTTTTTGTTGTTATTGTGTAACACTATGTTTTATCGGTTGTGTATTTCCCTGTGCACTGAATAAAGTTGTTTTCTTTCTTTCTTTCTTTCTATATAGTTACCTAGAAATCGCCTCAGCGGCATGGCAATGCAGTCTGCCCCGCGCTCTCATCTCAGCGCGACGGATGGGGGTGGTGGGGGGCGCGCGGATAAAACACAGCAGCGCGGCCATGGCGCGGCTGTGCGAGAGAGACAGCACGCAGCGTGGCGCGCGGGAGAGAGACGACAGGAGGGACGCGGTTTGCTCCTGTTTGGTTGGAGAGTTGTGGTTAGAGAGGGCGCACACGAGCAACTTTTGTTTCCGCAACTATTTTGTATTTTGTTTTTGAGTATGAAGATCTCCCGAAAGTCGCGTCGCTTCGTGTACGAAGGTGCGCCTTCATACTAACCCATTGACTTGATGAAGGAGACAAAATAGTTGCGGAAACAAAAGTTGCTCGTGTGCGCAGGCTCTTAGAAATATAATACAATAGTTATATTGAAGTGGATACAGTGTATGGTAAAGAGAACGGTAGAAAGTAGAAGTTCAAGTTAGCTTATCACACTACAGGTTCTCTTGTTAGTGCTGCGGTACTTTTTGAACCATGTCGTGTTACCCATTTAAGGTTGATGTTAAAGATGCATAAAAATATTGGGTTTAAGTTCGCAAAATCAATGTCTCGAACTGGATAGAAATCAGAATAAAAGTCAAGTTAAAGCAACAGGCAACACGTTGTGTTAACATTATTATTTATTTCTCAGCTAAACGTCATTAACTTTGGCATAGTATACACATACAGTGTTGTGTGAACGTGAAATTCAGTTCTTTTATTATTCGTGTAATTGAATTTCAACTCATAATTACCTGTAGAAACACAGAAATATTGGGTCCCCGTTTCTTAACAGCGTCTAATAATCGATCGACAGTGCGATGTTTGTCGATCACTTGTACTATATCGGACTTGGCCTGCTCTTCCTTAGTTTTCACTAGTTCTAATTCCCTCACAAGGTTCACTAGACATGCGGTGCAGAGGAGCAAGAGTTGACAGCATTCGGTTCTTGATAGGATTGCTGAAAGATTATTTGGAAATTAATTTGTGTTGTTTGTTTGGTATCTCCACTAGATGTCGCTGCTTTTGCAGATCGAACACTCTTGTAGTGATTATTTGAGAACTTGGAGATCGATGGACTTTGTTAATTTGAATATATTTTTCTAAATTATTTTCTTTAGTAAGAGCTGTATAAGGAACCAACATCTTCTCATAAAACAACGCAAAATCTCTAAAGACTAATGATATTTTAATAAAATTAAAGCTGTACTTTGGTAGCACCACTGAGGATTTTACTAGTGAATTTTCGAGTAATTATAAATACTGCTTTCCACATCCAATATCAATTAACAAGCCCTAAATATCATTTTATTAACTGCCGTAAATATTATTATTATTGTGTAATGTACTGTATGATAATTTCTTTTGTAAATTTGTGTTTGGTGTACAATAAAGAGTTATTCTATTCTATTCTAATGTCGGCTTAGTAAAGAACTACCCCATTTTGGTTGATGCAGTTGCAGATGACCAACAACCATTATCTTACTAATTTTTGTATGATAAAATTATGATATATAACGTATGATAAAATTGCAATCAACTTACCAGTAATATTATCAACGATGCTGTCCAAATATATATGTAGTTGTGTGAGGTCATAATGACCTCGCAGCCAGGGTGCCGTGATCTGCGTCAGAACCGTGATGGCTTCCCGCATCTGAGGTTCCGGGTTCGATTGCTCTGATAGAATGTCTGAGAGAATTTCTATGCCACCTCCCTGCAAATAAAATTAGATGGTTATTAATACATCTAATCTACGAGTATTACAACTTTTATCGGACAAAAATAACAGAATGCAAGATGTAAGAAGTCAGTCAAGTAGTATTTCAATAACTCAAACGTTCACGCTGTTTATACCCGAAGAGGTTGGCAGAGGGAATAAACACTTGTAAACATCACTTGACATTATCACCTGGTGTTCAAAGTAACCACGTTTTGCTTGGTCAGTGTACTCACATAATAGCGGGGTCAGGCCTATCGCCGTAAATAAGGCATACAATAAATAAGGTATACAATAAATGATTTAAACAAAAGATTATTATAATTAAGATTATTTCACGTTTTGCAGGAACATTACTCCTTAAAAAGGGCAAGACCCCTATGGACTTAAGATAACTAGAATGCAAAATATAATTCTATATTGTTATATGAATCATATTGGCTTTTGCGCTTTAGAGCTTATATAACGTATCTGATGCCCTTTTCCTCCCAAGGATAACAAAACAGGCGAACGTAATCCTGATTAACTACTTTCGCTTGATGCATATTAATTGGTTATGTACTTGGTTTCTGATGTCGATGTCGATAGTAAGGAGCTATAAATCAATTTTATAACTGCACACTATGGATAACGAGCTTTATAAATCGAATTATATGATCAGCTGGTGCGAGTACTTCGTAAAATTCGAGTATCATTTTAGTTAAATTTGTCACAATTAAAATCATACACCACATACACACATACATACAAACGCACATACTTACACAAAACAGTTTTTTCGAAAACAGAAACTATAGTGTTATATTTGCAGTTAATAAAAAGGGCCAATGATAGTCGATATTGTGCTAAGAGATGGAATTTAGTGTACCCAATTTTAAATCAGTGTTTTATTTTACTCTGGTATCCGTTTCATAAACAATAAGATATGCCTACATTCAGAATTAATTCATAATATGACTAATGTGTGTTCAGTCTCAAATGTATGATAATTAAAAAAATAATGTTATTTTAGTTCATGAATTGAAACTCTTACTCCAGCATTATTTAAAACCAACTAAAACATATCCTGTACTGACCTCTTCGAACTGTTTAACAGCATCACCAGTCACGCAGACAGTCGCAAGCGCCCGCAGAGACAAAGCTTTTATCGAGCTTTTGTTATTCTCGATAACTGCAGTAAGCAAAGCTCTTGGTACGCCGCACTCGACAAAAGGCAAGTCAGTGAGGCTCTTGACGATTTTCTCGCAGTCTTCGTGTAGAGAGCTCTCAGTGTTCTCTGTCAACATGGCTAAGTGTCCAATCGAAGTCAGGGTGCCCTTCAGGATCATATCTGATGGTGGCTCTTCTATTATTGATACTAGTGTCTGGAATTTTAATGGAAGTGTTGAGGTAACTTGTTTTCCCTTATCGCCCGGAATCGCCTTGGTGAGAAGAAAAAAAAAATTAAGTAAAAAAACATTTTAAGAAAAAGCTTTTATTTAAACGCTCTAAAAAGAAGAAAATAAAATATTCCTTTTGGATTATACTAACAACTCCTCATTATACACAATTTATATATGTATAATAATAAAAGCTTGTCGCGAGGTTTACATACCTATCCACATTCCTTTATATCATAATAATTTGTGGTAAATCGAGCGACAAGCTTTTATTATTATATATAAATTGTGTATAATGAGGAGTTGTTAGTATAATCCAAAAGGAATATTTTATTTTCTTCTTTTTAGAGCGTTTAAATAAAAGCTTTTTCTTAAAATGTTTTTTTACTTAATTTTTTTTATTTTTTACTTTTTAGTTATCGCTGGCTATTTTCAAGTTATTATTACTCTCAAAATGCCCTCTCATTTGACACCCATATTGTAGAAGTAGACTAAAGGTAACTATTCCGCCATCCTGCACGGTCCGCCATATTGGATTCAGAATGACGTCATATTCTTTTTCTAGTCACTCTTAACTAGCCCTTTCATTTGATACCCATATTGTAGAAGTAGACTAAAGGTAACTATTCCGCCATCCTGCATGGTCCGCCATATTGGATTCAGAATGACGTCATATTCTTTTTCTAGTCACTCTTAACAAGCCCTTTCATTTGATACCCATATTGTAGAAGTAGACTAAAGGTAACTATTCCGCCATCTTGCATGGTCCGCCATATTGGATTCAGAATGACGTCATATTCTTTTTCTAGTCACTCTTAACAAGCCCTTTCATTTGATACCCATATTGTATAAGTGGATTAAATATAACTGTTCTGACATCTTGTATGATCCGCCATATTGAATTTAGAATGACGTCACATGTCTTATCATATATTGTCATCCAAACAAAATGCGTCCACAAAATTTCAGCACAAACGGTTGAATATATCTACTTCAAAATTGAGTTCAAAGATTTCACCCGAACACACAAACATACATTGCAAGTTAAATAAAAGCTTTTAATAAAAAAAAAGAGCATATACGAGATTGATGGATTTGTTGGGCGTGGCGTAAGAAAATCGTTTAAATAATTTCTTAACTATAAGTAAGCGTATAAATAAGTATAACTATGCAATAATGACTCGATCTCCAACCGGCTACAGAAATTATATTAAAAAAGCATCAAGGATTTCGAAGAGGTAGAAATATTATTTCTACAAAAAGATCGGATAAGAAAACTATAATCGCATTATTTTGATTTTGAGGATATTTTAAAAATATTAAACTTTTGTATTAAATTCATTATATCCTTAAAAACCAAAGGGCCTGGTTACTGATATGAGCATAATTTTACACCTACTTTCAAAGTGATATTATCCATTTATTACGAGTAGAAACTGCCTATGCAGTAAACCAAGTTGAATAACGTTAATCCACTAAACTAACCAAGTATGACAAATCCGATAAACCCGCTAAATAGTTTCAGCACTGGTGTTCGTGCTACAAATCATTTCACTTATATGGTAACGGTTTCTGTTTTATTTTACATCTATCACATTTGGTGTTCTGCGTGAGTCACACAAACATTAGGTTACTCATTTATTGCACTGACTAATACTAGGTACTTGTGGTGTTGTAGTCTGATGCATCTATGGTATTTGATCTATACTGGTTTAGGTTTAAATGCTACACTGTATAGTCCACTTCTCCAAGGCGTTTTTTCATTATACAACTGACTCAACTCAACTTTCATCGAGTAAATCGCCGAACTCTTAACATTACGTGCCAGTTTTATCAGCGGTTTTTGTTTAAACAAGGTTTGGACAGTGTATTCACGTGATAGAAGCTGAGAACGACTTAAGCAATGCCGTCTTTAACCTATTGGAGGCCCTGGGCATATGAGAATAATGGGGCCCCTATGACTTTGACAGAACATTATTTTGTTAGAATAAACAAAGAAAGTAGATAAGCAAGTTTCCAGATTCATTTTTCGATCCGGTCACGATCTTCCGAGTAAATCTTAGCGATGTCTGTTGTCGAACTAGAACTTCAGCCCGTTAACAATTAATAATTGAAAAAAAATATACTTTAACATATATATTTTTTGTATATCTACAGTTATTAGGCTAGTAGAATCGTTCTTAGGGTTCCGTACCTAAAGATAAAACGGGACCCTATTACTAAGCCTCCACTGTCTGTCTCCATACTGTATCTCATAAACCAACTAAACCGTGATAGCTAGAAAGCTGAAATTTTCACACGTGATGTATTTTCTTTGCCGCTACAACAACTAATACTAAAATATTAAGGGGGTCCCCATACTTTAAACGTGTTTTTTGATCAATACAAAATCACTTATTACCTTTCGAATTTTTTTTTTAAACGACAATAAAGTAAATATTGAAGGGAGCTAATATAGCCCATAATTTAAGCACAAACGTGATTTTCTATATAGATGTCCGCGAGCCGACTCGCTCTTAAGAGTTTTTTAGAAATTCACCTCTATCTATTTTTTGTAACCAACAGCGTTTATACGAGTATTTTATTTCGTTTGTAAAAAAATAGTACCTTTTATATTTTACATACATACATATACATATACTACATATACACGGCTATAAATCCCTAGAAGGGGTAGCCAGAGCTAAGGAATTAAAAATTCCTCAGCCAGTTTTGGACGTTGCGTGGGGAAAAGATGGTAAAATAAAGGTGTTGGTGATGGGTCTCCAACCGCATCGCCCAAAAATCCCTTAAAAAGCCCCAATACCGTTAGTCGCCTCTTACGTACACCCACCGGAAGGAATGGGGTAGTGCTATTCTAAGCCGACACTACACAGCAAATAGCACTACATAGCAGCATTTATATTATGTTGATTAAATATCTCGAGAACAACGTATAAGAAATCGACACATGATAGACATAACTTTTAGAGAATTTTACGTACTTAGTATACCATTCAATTGTATTTTTATATATTTAGCTGTAAAAGCTGTAAGCAAATGTAAGCAAATTGGTATTGTAACCTAAATTACTGAATTTAGGTTTGATGTATACGAATCGAAAAAGTTCTTTGGCAATAAATGTCGGTTATCGTTTCGTGATCTGGCAGGGACGAGGGGGCCCCTATCGATCACGGGGCCCTGGGCACTTGCCCAGAGTGCCCAGTGGGAAAGAGGGGCTTGGACTTAAGTATCGTTTTGTCTCATTCAGTTGTTAAGATTTCAATACGACAGAACGATACTTAAGTTGTTCTCAGCTGGAATACTCAATTTAGATATCGGGCGTTAGTACAACTCAGCTAACTCAAACTCAGTTAACAACCTTGATAAATAGCCACACATATCAATTAAGAAGAGACTCATGGCTGTTGGCCCGACTCAGGATTGGAATTCACATTGCCTGTATGAGAAACGGTGGTCTATCGACTAACTATCAAGTTTATATATAACTGTACTCACGATTATAATGCTTTTTAAACGAGAAGCTATTAATAAAACATACATACATACGTACATATATATACTCACGGCTATAAATCCCAAGAAAGGGGTAGCCAGAGCTAAGGAATTAGAAATTCCTCAGCCTCTTTTGGAAGTTGCGTGGGGAATAGATGGTGATATAAAGGTTCTTGGTGATGGGTCTCCAACCACATCGCCCAAAAATCCCTTAAAAGCCCCAATACCGTTACTCGCCTTTTACGTACACCCACCGGAAGAAATGGGGTAGTGCTATTCTAAGCCGACACTACACAGCATATTAATAAAACTTTGTAAGTATTGTCGAACTACAGTAATTCTTCATTATAATTCTAGGTACGTAACATGTACGTAAGTCCTTATTTATTTAGGTTTGCATACCACTATGAGTAGGAAACCATAACTATATCTTAAGAAAAATCGCTATACAATAATGTACGTATCATAAAAACTAACCTTCATTTGTTGAACCAGCACAGCTTTAGTAGTCTCCAAAAAGATATCAATAAGCGCATCCAAATGCTTTCGAATCATATGCCACTGCGTATTGCTATCGTTTAGCTCAATTTTAACATCCTCTCCGATATCTATTAGCTTCTGGAGGTAAACTTGCAAGGATTTCTTGATCTTGTCCCATCTCTCTGGGGTCTCACCTGGGGGCTTCGTGTTCAACGTGATGCTGTGAGCGAGAACGAACTCGTTGATATTCGCTACCAGCAGACAGATTTGATCTTCGCTCGTGCTATCCGTTTCCAGTTGTCTGCAATAAATTTAATATGATTATGGGTACGGGAAAATGATAAAAAAAACAATTGAAATACTTGAATGTGTAGTAAACTAAATTGTTAATACAAAGGGTTCGTGGAAGGATATTGTAAAATAAATGTTATTGGATGTCATCACTTCTTGTAGGTGGTTTTAATGAATTTTGCTGTTTGTGTGTAATGTCAGCTAGATTAGTTCAGACATATTTCTTCCTGCGGTTGTCATTATAGGCGATTAAGGGTATTGGGGCTTTTATGTGATCGCAGGGCGAGCCGGTGGGTGATCCATCACCAACAAGATTTTTATTTACAATATTTTTCCCATTCGTATTCCCCAAGTGGCTATTTTTAAATTCTATTTATGAAACTCAGTTTCCTCTTTATTGTGATTTATAGCCGTTTGTATATGTGTGTATGGAATACGCAATTAAAGTCGTTGTTGCATACTTAGATTCAGGTGATGAGAATAAGAGTGTATTAAAAACGACATGATAGTCCAGTGGGTAGAACACCCGCCCGAAAACAGAAGGGCGTGAGTTCCAATCCTAGGGTCGGGCCTACACCAATTTGTCTTTTCTAAAGTCATATGTGTGGTTAATTTATCATGGTTGTTAACGGTGAGGGAAAACATCGTGAGGAAACCCACATGGCTGAGTTGTACTTAGTCATGTGACAGTGTATTCGTACAAAACGGCGATAGGCCTGCCCCTCCTATCACGTGAGTACACTGTCTAAGCAAAACGTGGGTACCTTACCTGGTCACTAGATGGCGCTGCCATGTGAGTTCAGAAGTATTGGTACCTCTGCCAACCCCTTCGGGTATAAACGGCGTGAACGTTTATGTTATGTATGTTATGTAAAAATACCTCGATTATACCTCACCTTAGAATATCGCTATATTGATGTACAATTATCTGTCCGTGCGTTTGAACTTTTTTAATGTTTCCGGTGATAGTAGCTGAGCTAGACGATACCAATGCTTTCATTTCGACACCGAGCGGTTTACTTTGTAGCGTCGTCATACACTCGTTATCACACGAGCCGACGAGGTCACACAACCAGTACTGCACTGGCTCTGGTTTCCTCTCGCAGAGACGTTCTAATGCAGTCTGGTCTATACTTCTCTCTCTATACAATAACTCGTTTCTGTTATTCAACACTATCCTGTAACATAATTATGTATAATTAATTTAGTTACATCTTAATCACACTTTCACGGGCTATTAACTTTTATTGGCCTTGTTGTGGACAATCAGATGAATAAACACTTACCCATTAAACTGATCAAGCAAATTGGTCCTGGCCGAGCCTTTTGCCGCATTATTTGGTGTTTTCATTCCGTTCATAAATTCGTGAGGAGCCAACATTTTTGGTGTCGATGTGCAAGCCAAATTGAGTTGAACATCCGTGAAGTTCATTTCTGTTTCTTTTAATTTTTCCCTTTTAGAGTCATGTGTTAAATCTTTGTCTTTTTTGAAGTCTGTTACATATGGTGCTTTATGTTTATCTTGGAATTGCGGTGGTGGAGGGAGTTTACCTACATCAAATGTTAGATCAGCACTAACATCATTTGGTTCAGACACCAATCTTTCATTGCTTTTGAGAAGTTTCTCTTGTTCTGGATAACCGACTATTACCCAAGATTTTTCTTCAGTGGTTCTCGGGAGACCCAGAGATGGAACTCTGCTGCCTTTGAGGATACCTCCGGCATGTTCTTCTGCTATTGGCACTTCATCTTTTTTTATATATTTCCGGGAACAATTTTTCTCGTTATTTGTAAATAGTTTTGAGGCTAGACGTTGCTTGGTTTTTATACCTGCTTTTTTAGCAGGCTTTAAATTTAAACTGTCGACTACATTTTTTCCAAACGTAGCTTTTGATGGCTTATGAAGTTTTAAGTCATTATTATCCGCCTTTGATTCCTCTTCTATATAATCTAAAGAATGGTATCCTTCGTGTATGTCTAAAATTTGTTGGTCCAATCTTTGAGCTTCATAATTTAAAGACTTATTTAATCTATTTCTTTCAAATTTTGGAGTTGTCGTTATTGCAACTGATTCTTCATTAGATATGCTTCTTCTATACTCAGGTTTCGATTTTGAACTCCTTTCCGTAGGCACATACGAAATGCTCGAGATAGGCGAACGTACCCTAGGTTGGTTATTTACTGCAATCTCATTATTATCCGACAGTTTTATGTATTCTAAGCTTTCATCCGATTTGTTTTTGCTAGTTTCTAAATCTTTGACTACGGCTATTTTGCTGGACGTAACGCTGTCTTTAATAGAGATAAATGATTTCTTTACTGGGTACTTTTTTGATGGACTTATTATATCTAAATTCTTATCAGGTACTTCTTTGGCTTCTTTCTCTATTGCACTTATATTTGGAATATTTTCTTTATTTTTTTTACAGCTTGGAGGTGTTATTTTAATTTCTATTGTACTTTCCACTTTTTTCGTAGCAGACCGAGACGATTTATCTTTCTTAGAATTTTCTTTATAAACATTTTTAGATGGAACATGTTTTTGTTGAGCTTCTGGGAATGTTCGATTAACTATATTTTCTGTGGGTTCACTATCTTTTAATAAAGCTATGTGTTCTTGGTCGTGATGAACTTCGTAATACTTTTGCAGATCGTAAGGTGTTTGAATGAGACTGCTGCTTCGGAGGCGTGGTTTTGGTGTAGGTGCTCCGCTTGTTATGCTTATATCAGCTATTTCAGCTCTGTCTACTTCATCTTTACTCTCAGATGAGTTTTTAAAAGTGATTGCTTGTTTCACGGTTATATTTTCATTATTATTGGAATCACTGCTTGAGGATTTATTGGTTCCATTTTCGGGCGATGGATAGTACTGTGATACTGGTGGTGAACTGTCAGAGTCTGAAAAACCGGAATCTTGGCTTTTATGGCTCCCGGGACTGCCATGACGCAGGGGCCATGGGTTAACATTATTGACCTCCGCAATGTTATCAGCACTATTATTTATCGGTGGGTCTGGTTGGTTGGCGATCCAATGAGGCAGCTGTGGTTCCCAATCAGGTTCATCTTCTCTCGGGTTGGCACGAGGCTGCGGTGGTAATGGGCTGCCGATATTCGGCGGTGAATCACCCCACCATACTTTGCTGCGTGTTCGTTGAAAATTCGACATCCTGTAACAAAGAAACGAGTTGATAGGTAAATTGCTCGTGGGAAACTCCGGCCTAAGGTGGCAATAAGATAATAATGTTCGGGTCCAAATGACGTAATTCCTTACATTATTACTAGTTCGGAAGGAGCTCGAGCCTTCGGTGCGTGACCGCTCGGTACAAATTACGCGTTAGTTCTTTTGTTTCGGATGATGGGAACATAAATAAATCATAGGTAATTTGTTTACGTTTAGCTTTTTTTGGTGACATCAAAGATTGCGATGAGTTACTAGTGTATTTCGAAAATAACGCGACAAGGGGCAGATGTTAAAAACCGTTACTGAATCTATTGTGTGAAACCAGAGGGTAACGCACAATACTTGTTGGTCGTGATTTTGAATCCCCTTCGTTTGCGATTCTAGTAATAATACTTAACAAAGATGCAATTTTCGAGTAATATAATTAAACATAAGAATTCATGTAAGTCTCACGGAGGTATCGATGAATAACAATTTAGGTTATTTCTTGCTGAAGGTACATTAAATTATGAGTAAATGCGCAACTGATTCACACACAATAGTGGTATTGAGAGCGATAAAGTTCATTTGCAACATTCAATTGTTTTTGTGATTGCCTACTGTCTGTTTCTTTAATGGAAATGCAGAAATTATTTATAAGACTATTGATTGCAAAATAAAAATGACTATTAATTTGAATATTGTTATAAAAGGATCTTTTTGACTTCATATACTTTTATCCATTTGAAATACTTGTATGTTAATAATTATTCACATATATTTTTTATTTTAGTCATGTTGACTCTAAACCATACATCTATAAAGTCACCCCTAAAATATCTGAAGGGGTAGACAAGACAGTGACTGCGTATCTACAACTGCCACAATCAAAAACAACTCATGTTACACGCTTCTGTTTAAAAGAATAAATTTTGATGATGATGGTAACGTCCAAGATGATAATAATTTCGCAATCATTTTGCATTTGATTGTACCCCTTGTTGAAACTAAACTATATTAATCTAATTTAAGGCACTTTATAGTGCTTGATGGTCATATTGGTCCATGTAGCTTAATGAAAGTAAAATTAATAAAAAAAAACCTAGGAACTAAACACTCGTTATATTCGCTTAAGTATGATTTTCATGGATTCAAAATAGTACAATAGCTCTTTATAATTACTGAATATCCCTCAAAACTATCACCAAAATTAAAAAATACAGTATGAGAGATAAAAAATATACGTATACACATTTAATTAAAATAATCATTTTAAATGTGCTTAATAAAATAGGGGGCGTTCAAATCGAGAAAAACGTATGTAATGTACGTACGGGTGTATGTAAAAAATAATATTTTCCTCGTCCCCCAAATATTTCAATATATTTAACAGTCAACAATCCAATTAGTAAATGCTAGTGATGTGCGTATTAGGCAACCGACTAGCAAGATACTAATGTAGTTTAGCAGTGATTGTAATACAACATCGGCGACATGTTTTGCAATCATAACGTTTATATACTAACACGGTTATGGATCGTGTTTATGCTGTCAATTGTCACTAGCTAATTGCTGTGTTACAATTTGAGGAAAGGAAAACAAATTTATTATTTATATACATCTAGCATACACTTACGGCCATAAATCCCAAAAAGGGATAGCCAGGGCTTCAGAGCTGGAAACTCCTCTGCCACATTTGGAAGTTGATAGGGGTCAGGATGGTAGAAATAAAGTATCGTTGGTGATGGGTCTTTGGGACTTCAACCGCATCGCCCAAAAACCACTTACTTAAAAAGCCTCAGTCGCCTCTTACGACACCCGTGGTTAGAAAGGGTTAGTGACATTCTAAGCCGGGCACTACACGGCAATTTTATTACTTCAAGTCGTATTCAAATTTCAAGGCAAAGTCATGGGATTAAGTTAAGAGCATTTAATAACGAAGGGGTGGCAAAGATATAACATCTTCAGAACTTCTCGATTCATTTTGTCACTGAGAAACAACCATGTAGGAGACATCTATGTTAATTGAATCACGCATAATGATATCAGAAAATACACAGATTGTTAAAAGGGCTGATTCAGGGTATGAATGCATGTATTTTCTAAGATTTTCACGATTGCACATTATAATTGAAACAACATTTTGATTTTCGGATATTTTAATCGCGTGTTATTACATTATTTTTAAAGCCCGAAGTTTCGAAAACTTTTCAGTTATCATGGTCACGGGAAGACTGAGGTGTTATTTGTCATTATACAGTACTATAAAATTATTAATACTAACTACCTTCACAAAATTTTAAGTTACATTTGCGTTAACGCAAAATTTTGTGAAGGTAGTTAGTATTAATAATTTTATAGTACTGTATAATGACAAATAACATCTCAGTCTTCCCGTGACCATGATAACTGAAAAGTTTTCGAAACGTCGGGCTTTAAAAATAATGTAATAACACGCGATTAAAATATCCGAAAATCAAAAAGTTGTTTCAATTATATGAATGCATGTTTCCTGAATTTGATTACGGCTCTTTTTCACTGGATCACCATATTCCATAGATGAGAGAAAAGAAAATATGGCCATATAACACGTTTAAGTTCAAATAATAAGGTTGATTACTTCCGTTGCAACCACAAGTGATTTTAAAGTAACTTATCGGAACTTTTCGAATACGTTATTTATAACTTAAGTACGATAAGGTGTACTTTCTATTGAATATTCTGATAAGTTATTAGCAACTACAAATTGGGACTGATTAAATAAAATCTCCTTTGATAACGTAACAGCTTATTAATACGTACCAATAATATTCAACAGTACAAAACCTCGACCAAAATTGCTAAAAGAAAAAGTTTTTCAGAGAACATTTTGCTTGGACAGTTGGCAGTGGAGTTTATAACCCTTATACGAGTGCCATGGTGGATCAGGGCCTAATTCGTCAACCTATCCGGGGTAGACACGAATCACCAATCACGATTGTGGTGATGATGGTGAATGTGATTACATTCTTTATCGTTATGTTGTGGTATATTAAAAACATATAGCCCCACAGGGGGTACTAAAGGGCATTTCTACAGAAGGCCCGTGTTTTTCTCAATTCGGTGCTGAAATTGAAATAAGGTTTTATAAAGTAATTTTATAATGAAGTCTGAAGTATATTGTATACTTAATATAAATATGGCATTGGCGCCAGTTTTCGTAAAGTAGTTTATGAGAAAAGTTAATCACCGTATTGAGAAAGCACCGAATTGACAAAATGGGTCACCGAATTGGAATACATGGCAGCGAATTTAGAAAATGAACAACCGAATTGGAATATAGTACAACGAATTCAGAAAATGTTCTAGCGAAATAAGAAACGCTGTCACCTATTAGAGAAATAATGTAATGGTTACTAAAAATACCGAAACATGCTTGATTTTATTTCTTGACGGTGTAATTTTATCTTGAAAATACTGATACATAATCAGAAATAAAACTAATTTATTGCAGCAATAACATGAAAGTAAAAGAAGACAATCTTATAAATGCTATTTATTTAATAAATTAACTTCGTTTTATCACTATTAATAAACATAGCGAGATCATCATTTTAAGTAACTCGAATACCTTAAATATCATTAATTTTCATATAAAGAAGAAATTTCACAAAATAAAAACACCGTTGTGTTATACCAGGAACTACAAAAATACCAGGAACTAGTTTAACAATTTAACAAACTGTATTTATCAAAAGGTTACTTAAGTAGTACAACAAATGACCATCTAGATATCAATAATATTTCAATACTACCTACATTATAGATTAATCAAGCATTTCCTTTTTCAAAATGCCAGACTCATCGACCACTTCGATTTTGATGTTATTGACATGTTTTTTCAAAAGAGGTGTAGTGCCGGCTTAGAATGTCGCTACCCCTTTCTACCCACGGGTGTCGTAAGAGACGACTAAGGGTATTGGGGCTTTTTATTGGATTTTTGGGCGATGCGGTTGGAGACCCATCACCAAAATCCTTTATTTTTACCATCTTTTCCCCACTCAACTTCCAAAAGTGGCTAAGGAATTTATAATTCCTTAGCTCTAGCTACCCCTTCTAGGGAAATATAGCCGTGAGTATATTTCAAAAGATTCACGAAAGTTGTCAATACCAGGATGTCATACTATTTTATCAGCCGTACTTTTAAGGCATCCTCCAACGCCATCAGGCGCTCCTTTACCATGCCCATGCTCTGTATAGTTCCATCCGACGCAAGGCTAAGAAAATGCTAGTGAAGACAAGTCATGATAAAAAAGATTTTTCGGTTGCAATACTGAGCTGAAGGTGAATCGGATATAAAAAAAAGAATGTATATCAGATATTTCATCTTCTAAAAATCGTACAGCATCGTACCTAAGACATTCACTTACAGTACAGAATGATTGAGTAGCGAGGTTTCCATGTTTCATATAGTAAGTAAGCCGTGTAGAGCCGGCTTAGAATGTCGCTACCCCTTTCTACCCACGGGTGTCGTAAGAGGTGACTAAGGGTATTGGGGCATTTTATTGGATTTTTGGGCGATGCGGTTGGAGACCCATCACCAAAAGCCTTTATTTATACCATCTTTTCCCCACTCAACTTCCAAAAGAGGCTGAGGAATTTATAATTCCGCCGTGAGTATATGTATGTATGTAAGTATATAGTAAATGAGTGATGTGTGTTAGGATATTTGTTGCCTGCTACTTCCATCGTATCCCATTCCTGCTATTTCGTTAGCGTACTTCGTGCAATAGTTCTGACCAAAGTCACAGTGGATTATGCATTGGTCATAAGCAAGTTCAGCTTTATTTTTTTAATTTGCGTGTTTTGGGATATAATATTAGAAACATGAAGCATATATTGGTAAAGTAATTTTTGCTTATTTAAGCTAATTTTCATCAAGTCTTTATAGTGAATTCTTAAAAGCATAGTAAAATTTCAAATCGGTGTAAGTTTTCTCAATTCGGTGCTCAATTTTCCAGGTAATTGAGACCCACCGAATTGGGGAAATAACACATTTCACCAAATAACTCATAAATTATACAATTTGAAGCTATTTATTCAAAATACATAGGAAGATATCACTAAACTAGTCGATAAATTGAGCAATAATCGTTGTAAATACTTTTATAGTCATAATTTAGGTAACACACCGATTTCAGAAATGACACGATCCAAAAATTACCGACTACTTTCGTACCTTCGAAAAATGCTACTCAGTAATGCTGTCCCTTTGCACATATTGCTCGGCCGCTCGGGCGCTACCGGCAGATTGTGGGAACCAGCTAGTGACGTTCGTACTGCGCTTAGTTAGTGATGTAGGTAGACAAAAGTAAATTTCAGCGAATTGAGACCGAAGCTTCCGACAAAGTTACAAAGTGTTATTGTATTAAAACCCAAGTAGTTACATTAAATATATTTACTTATATAGATTAATTGTCTATTCCATGTTCTGGGAATGTAAGATTTTTAACTATGAAGGTATTATAAAAAAAGTTATGAAGCAATATCGAGTCAATTCTGGAATCCCGACACGACTTTTTTGGCCAAATTTTCCCCGTTTTCAAAGTTTAGGTTTTTTTTTCAGAGTTTATATAAAGTATAACAATCTTTTAGAAATGCTCTCCATGGAGTCAAAAGCCCTTAAAAGTCGTGTGATTTTTTTTGAAGTATGTCATTATAATTATAAGATACTTTTTGCACAGCAGTAGCTCAATTGACACTGCCCGTAGAAATGCCCTAAAAATTATCGCAAACTGATACGCCCTTCAATCCAACCATACTGTAAAAGCCAGAAAATTTACCCATTTAATGAGTATGAATAACGTAAGTTTTTAGTAAAATCAGGTGTCTCGCTCGTAACTGTTTATAAAGCAATTAGTTTCTAGTTGAAGTAGATTGCCTATGTAGATTACAGACAGTGGATACGGGTCAACGTATCTTTTTTAATTATTTTTTTATCAAATGCCCTAATTGTTATGAAACACACATGATTGGGCGCGATATCGAAATATTCTTTCAACAAAGAAATTTCTTTCACTTTAACCTCAAAATTAATTAAGAAAACTAATTGATATCGGAAGTGAATCATTATCACGAATTATGTCTTAGAGACCTTGACGTATTTTATCAAAGTGTAGTCGGCCTTCCGAGACAAACACAATACGAAGGAACGGCTCCTCGCAGACACACAAACAAACATGACAAACTCTCTTTGTTCTGCAGCAGTCGGTTGTGGCTCACTGAACACTGTTAATACTTTTTCATGGTTCAATCTAGTATCATATATCTATATGTACTAGGTTGAACCATTGATTGTACATGTAGATAATGTGAAATACAAATTATCCTGCACAAAAAAATAATTGACTTGTAGAATAATTTGAAACTATGATATGTGAATGTGAGTATAGTAGACACTCTCTAATAACTAAAATATCACTAAAATACTGTCCATGTTATTACGTTATACGTAATAATATTTTGTTACGTTAACGACTAATTGCATAGAAATGCCAGAGGGCATTTAGTTGATAGATAAACTCTAAACCGATTTTAATCTGTTGCTTTCGAACGTTTCATAGTGGTCGCGTGCGGATTAACACATTATACGTAATTAGGTAATTTAATTATCTGTTATATCAACAATGCATGATATGAGTGGAATTTCTTGCATTGCAGTCCAGAAGCGTTTTTCTGCCATAAAATATTTTATATACGTTAACTTTAATTTGCGCTAGAACCTTTATTTAATTTTACGATTATGGAGACGATGTAGCTGTGTAGTGTCGGCTTAGAATAGCACTACCCCATTTCTTCCGGTGGGTGTACGTAAGAGGCGACTAAATGGTATTGGGGCTTTTAAGGGATTTTTGGGAGATGCGGTTGGAGACCCATCACCAACAACCTTTATTTCACCATCTTTTCC
Source organism: Bedellia somnulentella (assembly GCA_963576735.1). NCBI lineage: Eukaryota > Metazoa > Arthropoda > Insecta > Lepidoptera > Bedelliidae > Bedellia > Bedellia somnulentella. Next base: position 10,456,253 of record OY755187.1, on the reverse strand, counting down.
CCACGCAACTTCCTAAAGTGGCTGAGGAATTTCTTATTCCTTAGCTCTGGCTACCCCTTATAGGGATTGATAGCCGTGAGTATATGTATGTGCGATTATGAAGGGAACTTTATTCAGATTTTGTATTTTTCATCTCTCCTTTCGTATCGCATATATATATTTCGCGAGATTGAATAAGCTTAGTTGCTGCGTCAGTAATTAATTCGTATATTAATTATATTGGTGATTCCAAATGAGGCGAAAGTTTTACTATTACGTGTAATATTACATAAATGTTCTAGTAATTTGTGAGTTGACACTAAAATGATGGTAATTTATTAGACTTTAACTATCATATTTTTTATAATTTATTTGTATACAAAATGCGACAAATTAGTTTTTATTTATAACTGAATTAAGAAGCATAAATATATCTTACATAAATTTTATATAAAAAATACTAACTTGTTAAGATCAGCCAGTCCAATGCGTATAAAAAAACAACAAAAACCAATAAACATAAACGTCAACACTAGTTTATCAAATTTTTAATACCACTTCACTTTTTAATGCAAGTAAATTATTTACACAAATGAATTTTCTTAGCACCTTTCCTATAATCCCGTATATGGTTTGTTATGGTGGTTCGGTTGCGCGATATAAGTGCACCTGGCATAACGGTCGCGTGTCATCTGCTCGTCTGCCGCCCTCATATTGCACACTGGCTGTACGGCACGCGCCCTTGCCTTAGCGTAAAAGAAAAAAAATACCGGCCTTTTTCAAATTAGGATTTTGTTACTGAATTCTTCATTCTTGACTTGAAACATATATGATTCGAGTTAATAAATTAAAAATAAGTTGTTCGTTTAACTAAGCACTCGTGAGTTTTGAAAGCTTATTTTTTATATTTCTCATTTTTTATTTGCAATTGCAAACAATTTATTTTATTAATAATGATTAATTTACACACTAAAACACACAATCACCTTAATATTCAAATGCTACAAAGTAACAAAAACTAAATTTTAAATAATTTTTAAAACACAACACTGCATTGTGATTCTCAACGGTTACTTTTCAAATGCGGTATCGATCGAGTCTGTAGTGATTTGATACAGTGATCACCATGGAGATGCCAGGTGTTTGGTGTGAGCCAGTTCCGTTTTTTTTCTAATCCTGCGGATCGCGGGTCACACCACCGGTTTGGCGCCCTAGCTATAGACGACCTCTTTGAATGCACTTAAAAATACAGGACGTTACATATTTTTTTCCAGTTTTTTTAAGCGGATATTTTAGAATTTTTTGTGCATATGCAATTATTTGGCGCCAAAGTCGAGCTCTTTGATTTTTATGGCTATGAATTATTTTTCAATATTTTAAGAACTTCATTAAGTTTATTATATTTGCCGGTATTGTATTTATTCTGACACCATGCCTTAACAAATCAACAATATGAAAGAGACGATTGATATTGGTAAACATTTCATTACACACTTAAAACTAAATAAGGAATATGTCAACTAAACACCAACGGAGTCCTATTTGAAACGACATAATACGTAGTATATTTCCACTTGAACTAATTGCAACTCAAGGTCATATAATCTACTAAGTAAGTTAATAATAAGCAATACTTATAACAAATACGTATCACTATATCTTTTGAATTACAACGACGACCATTACCGTGGATGTCTCATGGAATGTAACTGATGATGGTAATTTACTCTGTATAATAACTACATTAATATTATACATTTGTTGTATTTAGAATACGAGAACATACACACGATGTTACCCCTATGATGGATACTAATAACTTCACATATATTTACCGAGCACAAACAAGTGTAATGAAAGGAAAAGAACCCTGCTGGCGATGGTTTCCTGCTCTCATTAACCATTCACCAGTTAATTGGTCTCTTGCTCTGTTAGTCGTCAAGTTTGCCACCCGCAAAATTTTAGTAATATTATAACGCCATGACCCTAAACTGCTTCCGTTATGTAAATAATTTTACCAAAAAGTGAAACACTACTCAAAATTTATTTCAATCAAATTATATATCAATTTGGGAGGTGATTTAAAAATGCTCAGCCTCTATATGAGAATCAAGCGTGTAAAACGGCCACCCTATTATTAAAGAGTCGTTTTCGAAATTCCGTTCTCAGCTCTATACCGTTCTTATAACATCTGTAGCTACCCTTCTTGGTGAATGTGAATGATCGTCTTGTAATTGTGACTACCCAAAGGGATGTATTGTAAAATGAAACGAAATTGGAAAGTAAAAGTTGTGTTCAACTGACATGTTGTGGTCGGTATAAAAACTGTAGTAGCCTTAGAGGTAGTTGCGTATTTTTTTATGAATTACGTCACACAGGTGACATGTTTTTATATTGCGGATAGTTTCATATAATTAGTATATATATCATAGAGTAAGTGCTAAAAAAGTCAGACGTCCGAATCATTAAGAATGAAAAGTAATTAAGTGAAAACATTAATGTATGTAAATGAAGATCGAAAGGTTTGCAGGATCGTACCAAGTGGCGAACGAGAATCTGCGCCTATCCTAATAGGAACTATATGATGCGAGTATATACTTACGTTACAGCATATATTCACCCTTATATATAGGTTGGTTGGTGTAGAAACTGCATAAACATCAGACTTGTTATTTGATTTGCGGAAAGTTTCATATACTTAACATTAAAATATTTACTTATAAAACGCAAACCTAAATTGAGTACTTCACTCAGATAGTGATCTGAATTTATCGGTACTGGAAAAATATTGTGAATCTTCTTATCTATCGCAGGGCATTTTTATCTACGAAAGTTTTTGTTATTATTATTACCTTAAAAGTAGTCCAATATTTTTCTTTAAAGTTAATATTTCATCTGTTTGCTGCTTAGATACGTAAGTTAATATTGGTATTGGGATTATTTACAAATTGATTCTCTGTGCAACTTAGAAAAAGGTGCGCTATTGAGACAGGCAATATTTACTTATCATGGCTAGCTCTGTATTAAATTACATGGTCGGTTGGCCAAAGCACATGGCCTTATTGTGGCACGCGTCGAGCCGCATCGTTGCCCGTGGCATATGGCTTGTACGCCTTTAACTATTAAAAAAACCGGGCACGCGCGCCTTTTTTCCACCCCTCCACTTCTGTTTATCATACAGAATCCTTGACCTTGACTTATCAACGAAGAATGCGGATTACTTATGTCAGTTACAGAATTTATTAAAAGTTTGACATTTAGTTAATGGGGCAGCTGCGAATTACTTCAATTACCAATTATTCTATTCGCGTTTCTTACGGGCAGATGTGTCGTGCCCACATATCTGTGTGTGTAAGGAGCTGCAGTTGAACGTTGAAAACTGGAAAACCGTTTAGTTTTTTCTAGCTCTTTCAATTTCAAACTATTTAATGGCGGTTGAGTAATCGTGGGCTGTAACTACTGAGTTTTATTTTATTTAGCCTGTAATTTGTCTTTGCCAATAACGATTACGAAGTGGTGCTAATTCAGGTTCGAGGAAATGACTTATTACAGTAGTAAAGAAGCTTGAGATATAACTTGTGTTCGATTGAATGAACACCTTAATTTATTCTAAGAAGAGTCAAGACGACTTATTTATCAGTTTATCTTAGAATGCGGATAGATATTTGACAATATTTGATTAGATTGTAGGAATGATTATTGCGTCGTCTCGGTGAAAAGCGTTTGTTTATTTGTTTTTGATGAATAAGAACCCATGAAATCTACTCTGGGCTTATTCAGTTTAATCTACTCCATAAAGAAAAAATACACCATTGAGTGGAACAGTTAAATTAAGTTTAAATCACATCTAAATAAAGATTTATCTCAGTTAAAATACATTTGAGAATTTGCATACATGAACATAACAATATTCTGTTTTCATATTCACGGGATCACGGGTGACCAACAGTAGCATAACGAAATTACTTACGTGTATCGAATCACATATCAAATTGGTTAAGGCAAAACATAATCTGAACAACTCAAACGTTGAATTCACTTTTTGTTCCTTTTTTATATATATTTTGTTTTGTCAAAAGAGGTTCGCCACAGACGTAGGTCATAGCTCTGAGAGATATAGCCTATTTTCAAGTCCAGCAATTCAGTCAGATGGCTGGAATGTTCTTTGTTCCCTCTTCTCCAAATGTGGAGAGTTAATCACCAGTCGGAATTCGCACGTGCAATCTAGCTGACATAGGCCGTGATTAACATTACATTACGTGAATTGCACCGGGGTCCGCTTCGTGGTACAAATATTTCTCGGTAGATGTCACCACGTATCACGACTGAACATAGAGAATTAAAACTAAATAGAGCAGAAACCAAACGTAGTTAAGTACAAAAAATGTTGAAAAAACCTGCTAAAAACGAATTGTCAAAATAAGTTATCCCAGCACGCTGATTGGTTCATTCAATGTTCTGACTTTTGTCGGTCATACATTTGCTTTGCTAAGGGCCAGTTTTTTGATCCGTGGTTAACTCAACAATTTGTTAAATATCGTAACTATTAGTTAGATATCAGCAAAATGCATTTTTAGTCAAATCGTAAATCCATTTTGGTTCGATATTTGACCATTAGTTACTCTAACCACGGGTCAAAAAATGCATTTTGCTGATATCTAACTAATAGTTACGATATTTAACAAATTGTTGAGTTAACCACGGATCAAAAAACTGGCCCTTAGTCAGTGGGAATAAACTGAACCCCTTACGGAAAATTACGTTCTTTGTTTCTTCTCTATTTAGATAAGTTCTTTATGCGTTCTTCATCTTTTCCCCAGTCAACTTCCAAAAGTGGCTGCGGAATTTCTTATTCCAAAACTCTGGCTACCCCGTTTAGGGATTTATAGCCGTGAGTATATGTTTATTTTGCCTAACTATTTTGGCTAAACCTTACCTATCCTAGCATTTTTTTGACTTAGTTTGTCGATTTAATATTATATTGCTGACAGTAAGCAAAAAATAATGTTACGACAAAGTTTGAATTGTTAGAGCAGCATTAAAATGCCCGTCGCGATTTTAGTAAGTACTTATTAATGTGGAATTAAATAAGCTAGGTTAGAGTTTTAAGATGGATCCACTGTATCTGTGTCCTAATGATCATGTAAAGAAACTCTGTATTACTTTCTTACCCATTATAATACAATACAGTTTTTTCATTAAAAACATCTCTATTCTGATCACTGAGTACTTAGGTAATAGTTTAAGCAAAAGTTAGAATTCCGAAAAAGGAGGTGATAAAAAAGTTTTTCTGATAAGTCTTGGATAAAGAAACCGTTGAAAATGATAAAGGTAAGAAAATTATAATATCCTCATAATTGTAATTGCTCTGCTTACCACATTACCACTTAACGTGAACTCTACATCACATCAAAACAATCAATCATTTGAAGTACCATAGCTCAATAAAATAGAGCGGAATTCTAACGATAGACAGGTAATAAAAAGAAAAGTTTTTCTGATGAGTTTTCAAGAAATCAAGTAATTTTCTCATTTCCCATGCTCTACATTTCGAGAACTGGTCTAATAAACTGCAGCAGGCGCGGATGGTATAATAAATCAATCTTAATCAATATTTTATAACATACATTCTACAGCTGTGTAGTGTCGGCTTAGAATAACACTACCCCATTTCTTCCGGTGGGTGTACGTAAGAGGCGACTAACGGTTTGGGGCTTTTAAGGGATTTTTGGGCGATGTGGTTGGACCATCACCAACAACCTTTATTTCACCATCTTTTCCCTACGCAACTTCCAAAAGTGGCTGAGGAATTTCAAATTCCCTAGCTCTGGCTACCCCTTCAAGGGTTTTATAGCCTTTAGTATATGTATGTACATATGATTACAACGTTTCCATTTTGCTTTGATCAGGGTTTCAGTATAATGTACAGTATTTTTGACTTTCTTTTCGCTTACTTACAGTTACTAAAATATTATCTGTCTTTTTAAATTAATTTATTAAGTACATGACACTACTAGATTTATCGCAATTTTATACGAACTTAAAATCTATTAATGTCAAAAAGTGTTACTCAGGGCCACAGGATAAGCAATTCCTCATCCGCTTTTGGAAATTGAGTGGGATGGGGATTGTAAAATAATGGTTATTGGTAATGGGTCTCCAGCCACACTACCAGAAAATAACAAAACCTTAAGTTGCCTCTTACAAAACTAGCGGAAAGAAATGGTTTAATGCTATTCTAACGCCAACATTTAACAGATGAGCTGTTAAATGTTGGCGTTAGAATGATTCATAAAAAGTAAAATAACTAAACTAAGAAAAAAACATTTAAAAATTAAGATTAAGTCAAAAATAAAATTTTGATCTTTTGTTATTTTATCCTTATCACTATTATCACTGAAATTGATACAAAATGGGATGACACCAAACATTGCCGCAAATGAATTGAACACAAGGTTGGTGCGTTTGATAAAGCATAGATAAAATACATACATATACATACTCACGGCCATAAATCCCAAAAAGGGGGAGCCAGAGCTTCAGAGCTAGGAACTCCTCAGCCGCATTTGGAAGTTGATAGGGGACAAGATGGTAGAAATAAAGTATCGTTGAGATGGGTCTCCAACCGCATCGTCCAAAAACCACTTAAAAAAGCCCCATACCCTTAGTCGCCTCTTACGACACCCGTGGGTAGAAAGGGGTGACATTTTAAGCCGGCAGTACACGGCAAATAATTATTTTTACATTTTAAACATTGTGCCTGCTTGGTGCGCTTACTATGTCTTGATGGTTGGATAAATTCAGTAGGATAGTCCAAGAGTAGGTCAACATACAAACACGTTCATTCACGGCATTATTATCGATCACCACAATCACCACTTAGGACGATACTGGCAAACCTCTGAGTTCCGTTTCTTTATTTCGACAACCCTCTGATCATAATGTGTAATTGTAATACCTCTCATTCGCTTCCCTCTTATCGCTCTTCTAAATTCAGCATTTGATCTGAATACTTTTAGGACAAAGTTTCTGTATTCGACACCATCTAAGGCTTTTTTTTCATTACCATTAATAACTAGGACTGCAATGCAAATTGCGATTGAAATGAATTGAGCGAGTTAGGTAAACCTCAGTCTTTTTACTATCTGTGCAGTCGGTCTTAAGCTTTAAACCGCGCTCTAAACAAGAAACAATTATTTTTTTCTATTGAATTCAATGGGGAAATTGGTAGGTTTGATCATGACATGCAACGTCTTACGACACTTAGAAATGTCCACTTGATCACTGTGCCAAATTTGGTTGAAATCTGTCGAATCGTTCCAGAGGAGTTCGATCCCAAAGAAGTGGCCTACCCGCAAGCTCGAAGCTTAAAGTGGATCTTGGAAAGGCTCCTACTTTAAACAGTAAAATATTATACGTATCCGCTAGTGCGCTTAACAACTATTAGATCTTTAATCAAGAAACGGTATTGGATGTTTATATACCGCATAATGTCCGTCATCATCTCGATTTCTATCAATATCGTGCACATTACCATTTACCACAAACTATTTTACTGTCATGGAAGCCGGTCGAATGAATTTTTAATACGAAAAGATTACGTCTTTACAAGACAATTATCGTATGTTTATACGCGAGGCATTTCTCGTAACACGCTTGATCGTGTCGCCATATTGAATTTAATTTTACTGCAATGGCTGTCGAATGTCAATGTGTAGTTTGAAATCCGAACACGTTCCATTGCTTACAATATATAGCTACTTATTGCGTTTCAAGTTCGCTGCGAAAAGCTATCAGCGAGTCCTATTGCACTAGTATATATATTTAATGGTATTAGAATATATGATATACTTTTTATTATTTGAAATGTTCAAGTGTTAAATAGCGCTAAAACTTGATTTTTAAGTATCTACATATTAGAGGTCCGACTATTGCTTGATGACGTAATATTAAGAAGCGTGAGTTCGGAGGAAGTATAACCAACATCAATAGTTAATCATATCTCATCAGATCGTGCTGAGCAGATAATTAATAAAAAACATGATCTTAATGATATCTATCGAGTGCAAAATCGGTAGATCGTAAAAGTTGCGCAACTAGATCGCGGCTCACTTTTCGAATATGATCGAAAGAGATTTTTACAATTTTAATAAGTACACTAATTTGTATTCCGTGTCTTACGCAATAAATGCTGAGAAATCAATTAATTACATAGATCTAGCCGCTACTAAAATAAATTCGATATTTCACATTAGTATTTTCAATGATGCAACGCACGTATGTATAGGTAGACTATCACCGTCGGTCGTGATTGGTCCCGTTTGAAAAGATTGTCTTTGACGTTTTGGGGTTAGGTGACCATAGATAATGTGACAACGTCACTGACATTTACCATTTAGCATGACAAGGAAGAAAGGCTTAATCGCTCACGATAATGACCTCAAAAACGCGTTGCGCATACTGGATCAGTTGAACAAACACCTTTGTTACTTTCATTGGCATATTTTTAAGTTTATAATTAATCAATGTCGTTGCCACTATCTGATTTTCGTCAAAGCCAGTCCTTGAGTATTTTGCAAAGCCACTAGAATTTGACTGAAAATGTTCAGAGCATCTTCTCCATCGAATCCAAAGGAACCATTATAAATTTGTTTATTTTGTTATATTAGAATCTTGTCAACTTCCATAAGTAGATAGCATAGCAGGATAAGCACCTAATTTACCGGCTATGGATAACAAAATTTGTATGGCGACAATTTGCGTAGGTTCTAATAATCAGAAATTAGACAATGGGAAATGACCGCTTAATGGAGTCAAAATAAGCGGTTTAAACTAAAAAAGCCCACCGGGCAGGTCCCTTTTATTAAGATTGTTGGATATTAAGAGGTTCTTATAAGGTCATTCACATTGATAGTTTTAGTTGTACGAGTATTATAAACCTTTAGTTAATAATTTATCTTTTTTTGACGAAGTAGGAAGAAAAATATGGAGATCATAAAGTTTTAATAAAAAACAATTATTGTCAAGGGATATTTTCTTAATTAAAACGAGAACTATTCGTCAAACCAGTAACTAAGAAAGCAATAGATATCATGATTACACTGGCTCGTGGGGCTAACAATCAACGGATGTCATGAACATTTTCTAGTTTTGAATTAAGAACGCGATGGTATCGTTTCAAATAACTTGCCACAATTGGGGGTGTGGTCCTATTTGTGTTAGTAGTTTGTGGTTAGTAGGGTACAAGTTTTGGGCATGGTATTGGGCTTAAAACGGAACGGTACTGTGACGTTGCTATGCATTAGTTCTTCGTTCTAAATTTAAATTATAGTTGGTACCTACACAATGATTATTCGTGTTGTGGTATAATGTTTAGGAATAATGCTCGGTTTGATTACCAGAAATCCTTTAAAGGATTTAAAGTAATTGAATATTTTTGGTTATTCGATCTTTAAAGAAGTCTTACTACAGTGTTCAAGATTTTTTAAACGACAAGGACCCAACGCGCACATGACCGTGTCCGTAAAGCTATAAATCTTCCCTCGTTATTCCTAGGAATAATTGTCTGGTGAGGATTTTTCTTCTCACGTTATGTGATTGGTTTTTGTGATGGACAATTTATTTTAAATATGTCAAACTAGCGTTTGGTTTTGTCGCATAGAAAATCTTTTATAAAGTAAAAACATGTTAATAAACTGAAATTGTACAAACCATGTTTTGAAAAAATGTGAATGTAAAGAGTTTCTTTGTTGCTTCTTCTCTTTACGAACACCTTCCGAAGCAACGAACTAATGATAAATTTAAAAAATTTGACGTTCAAAAAATGTTAATTTTTAACTTAATTTTGAAAAATAAACTTTTTGACTTTTTTTTTTTTTTTGGACTTGAATGTAATGATGGTTTTGCATACGTTATTATAAGAGTTAATAGATTCGATCTAGAAATTAACTAGCAGAAGACTGCTTTAGATAGAAACATTTTGTGTCTAAACATATACTATAATGTACATATTTAGTATTTTTTATTCGTTTGTTATTTACAAAACCGCATATTAAATTCTCTTATTTATGTCACCATTATGGCAGTCTAATGAATTGTTACAAAACGGTGGTCAGTGTATCACGTGGATACATTGTCTAACCAAAACGTGGGTAGGTATTCTGTACAACAGCTGAGCTGGCCAAAATTCACTCAGATACTTCTTCTATCTCTTTGGGGATTTAAGCCGTGAACATCCAGTTGAGTTGAGTTGTATAACAAAAACTACATTGGTAACAAATGAAAACGCAATATTTAGACTACAAAAGGCTAAATATATCAACTTAACATTTTCCAAAACTGGTTCAATAATTTAAAGACCTTAAGGAGTTCTCAAACTTAATGACCCTATGACTCATCACCCAGGTATTTCATTCATGACTCGCCAGCTCGAATTCAGAGCGTAAACTTTGATCGAATACTTTCACGCTGTAATTCTAGGAACGGGTGAACGTATTGTATATGTCAGTGAGTCATATATTGATAATGAGGTTTTCAAGATGTTCTTTAGTTTAGTCATTGTGTGTGTTTTGATGAATGGTGATTCGTCATATCGAATATTGAATACAGTTATCTCAGCTTTGTTGGATGTTTTATTACGCATTATAGTTAATGATATGATGATTTCTTATATAAAATGGGAAGATGCGATTTTCCCAAAAATTTTGGTAAGCCAGCGTATTGAGCGTATTCAGTCCAAATTCTTGAAACACCTGAATTATAGATCTCATATACAGGGTCGCTCGTACGAAGAATCTTGTCGACAGCATCACTTCATAACTCTTGAAGATCGCAGAGTATTGTTGGATATGATGGTGCTCCACGATATCCTTTCGGGCCGCCTCGATTCTCCCACGCTACTATCAGAGTTTTCTTTTTGTGTTCCACAACGACGTACTCGCCATACATCCAATAGATTATTCTCCATTCCTCTCGTTCACACCAATTATGCCCAAAATTCTACCTTAGTCCGTCTTGCCTCTGTATTCAATAAAAAATTTAGCGGCTTAGATCCGTTTTCTACCTCCAAAGCCAAGTTCCGTCATGACATCATTAAATTTTTAATAGAGGATGATGAGGGAAACAAGTGATAAAACATGCACACATACACACACACACACACACACACACACACACACACACACACACACACACACACACACCTTCATATAACAGTTATACTCTTCATATTGCACTTTATTATCTCCGTTTTGTTTTTTTTTACCCACTTTTCAAATCTAAATGTAGATTATATTTTATTTCCTATTTATGGGTTATGTCTGTTACTAAGTTAAGTTTAAGTCTAAGTTTAGTTAGTTTTAACTGCTAAGTTTTTCTTCTTTGTAAGTATTGTCGGAATTTTCTGTGGATATCTGTCACTGGCCTTATGTTTGTACTTTGTTAACCATTATGTTATTTTAAGTTATATGCTGTTGATGTCCCAAATATCTATACTTATAATAAATCTGTAGAGAGGTCAATTCTGTACATGAAATATATTTTTAAAATAACCATCAGGTGGTGATTAGGGATCGATACTGATGCCAAAAATGCAATCAGTAAAATTTTTGTCTGTCTGTCTGTCTGTCTGTCTGTCGGTTTGTATGTTCCTTATGGAAACAAAAATTACTCGACGGATTTTAACGAAACTTGGTACAATTATTCTTCATACTCCTGCGCAGGTTTTTGTATACTTTCCAGCAGAGAAGTAAAGGGGAATTTTGGGAAATTTTGGGAAAACGGGAGAAGTTACTCCATTTTTTAAGCTTCCGTCGCGTGTGCAGCTTCAATGGTTAAACTTACATAGAAATCATGTATGACGGAAATATTCTTCATAAAATTATCTAAAAAAAAATCCTCAGCAGTTTATGTCTATATTTTACGGTTGACTCACAATAACACGTGTAATTCCTGATAGCTTAGCAGTTCGGATCATTTTGATTATATTTGTTTACTCTTACGTTTGTAAACCTCTCACTCATCCCAAATTTAAAAAAGGTAACATTATTACCTATTCAATAAAAAAAGAATCATACAAATCGGTAGACAAACACCGAAATTATACATAAAATAAGCCATCGCGCCCGTGATCAAAACCAAATCTTTACTAATTTACATATAACATACTAGATGGCGCCAGTAGTTGCATTCTACATCACGTAATGATTTATATTTTAGATTGTTATAAATACTTCATAGCGTTTTATTCCAAAATTTGCTATTAAACAGAAATACTGAACCGTTCATCAAAGCGCATTTAAAATCACCAAACTACACAGTTTAGGGAGTGCTATAAATTTAATAAATTGAAAACATTGCGCTAAATTTCACAATGCTTGAGCAGTGACTGAAGAAAGAAACCTCAGATATTTAAAAAAACAACGCTACCCGTGCGAAGCTGGAACGATCCACTAGTAATAAAAAAAAATAAAAAAAAATAAAAATAAGCAGTCGTTACTATTGGGTTGCGCAGAGACTATCCCAATGGAAAAAGTGTAGACACAAAGATGAGTAGTATAATATGAAACATTATATTATTTACTATTTTGCTGTGTAGTGTCGGCTTAGAATAGCACTACCCCATTTCTTCCGGTGGGTGTACGGAAGAGGCGACTAACGGTATTGGGGCTTTTTTAAATCTTTTTGTTCATGAAAACCTCATGTGGGGAATATTACTAATAAATAAAGAATAAATAAAGGAAAGAAAAATTTTTCTTTTTTTTTTTCCCCGCCTGTGTCGAAATTTTTCTTTCCTTTATTTATTCTTTATTTATTGGTATTGGGGCTATTAACACCCATCACCAACAACCTTTATTTTTACCATCTTCTCCCCACTCTACTTTCCAAAAGTGGCCGAGGAACTTCTAGTTCTTCAGCTCTGGCTACCCCTTGTAGGGATTTACAGACGTGAGTATATGTATGTATGAATGTTTACTGGAAACCCGTTTGTTTACCAGTACCCAAGATTTACTAAAATGAATTATAGTTTTTGCGGAATTTACCGCAAGAAACATGTTAGCAAATATTAGGATTAAGAGTTACTTACAAACGGGCTTTTACAGTAATATACTCAGAGTGAGATGTTGCCATCTTAACTTGATAATGGATCTTTTATATGTGTACGCTAGGCTGTCTGTAAATATTTGTCTTCTCTGACCGTCAATCCAAGTTGTGTTTTGTCAGAGATTATTTCTTAGTTCTACTCGTTGCGTTTCTCTGTGTAGTGTCGGCTTAGAATAGCACTACCCCATTTCTTCCGGTGGGTGTGTGGCTTTTAAGGGATTTCTGGGCGATGCGGTTGGAGACCCATGACCAGCAACATTTATTTTACCATCTTATCCCCGCTCAACTTCCAATAGTGGCTTAGGAATTTCTAATTCCTTAGCTCTGGCCACCCCTTTTAGGGATTTATAGCCGTGAGTATGTATGTATGTCTCGTTTCGAATATAAAATGACGTGTGTGAGCAAATAGCCGGCTTAAGCTGAAATGAAGCAACACCGTTTCCAAGTATGCATTTCGATCAGAATATTGAACACTTATTGTCAAGCCATTGTTTTGTAACACGCGAGAGCGCAGGTCTAAACATTTTCATTGAGGTTTGTTTTAATATCGAATGGAAATTCTCGTTAGTAGTCGTATGGTGCGGTGTTATTAGTATAGTATTCTATATCTGGTTCATAATGTTCAAATCTATCTATAAAATGCAACAAACAAACTTTTCAGTAGTTGTTTTAGTACTATAAGTATTTATCATTCATTATTTGAGTCTATAAGTACAAAACTTGCTCAATTAATCGCTAAGAAAACAAGATTCTGCATCAATAAATGAATATGAAAAACCAATAAACTGTTAGAAATAATTCTTTATCCACAGTTTTGATGTGAGTAAGTAAGTATAGTTATTAGTGTACCTGATTCTATATGGCTCGGCGCAACATCGAAGATTTTTATATTATTTTGTTCGCGTCCGTACGGGCATCGCACTCCGTGAGAAAATGTTCGACACAAGCTGTTTATAGTAATTTTACATAATACCAGACTGGCAAGGATAAACGATTACTTATGCAAAGAGGTAATTCAATCGGTGAAAAGGTTTTTTTTCATACGTTGTTTAGTGTGTTAGTTAGGTTCTCAGTTATTTTCGCTAATTATTATCATTTATTCAAGTACATATCACATAACATTAGACAGAAGCACCTTACAACTAACTTAAAACAAAAAAAAATAAACAATAAAATTAACAAAAATACTAAATAAAAGGTCAATTAAACAAACCGCTCCGAGACATATCCGGCCCAAAGGTCCCCATTACGCTGGCAGCGTTACCCCGCTGAACAGCTAGGGAGATACTCTGCATCAAAAATGCCCCAGAACGGTAGTCCCAGCCACGGTTCCTCAGGCGGTGACCTATGTCTTTATAAAAGATTTCCCCTCTAAACCCCAAACTCCGGTAGTTTCTACAGCGAGAGGCACAAAGAAAAAAGAGGACATAAGCTGACTATACTTAGAAAGCTTATGTCTCGCTGCCATTTCAGCAGCAGCCCCCGGAGCTGCAGTGGTAGATCCTACATGGGAAGGTGCAAATGTGCAGACGCACGTTTTTACTAATATATCTACTAATCAAATATTGTAAGTCCTAATAAAATATCGATATCCGTCCATAAATTAGGCATTGACTAATTATACGCCGACTTTTTCCAAGCACCCGGACATACCGAGCAGTTCATATAATTATGTATATAAACTTCACAGCCACTAATTACTTTATCCAAGCGATAGTTAATCAAAGATCTAATAAGGCAACTTGTTCTAACTGACTTACCCGTTGATCAGTTGATCTGACGACTTTCTACTAGACAGGAAGTTCGTGCCACTGCTGGCCACACCTGAAAAGGAAATAAAGGGAAATGTTACCATGCACAAGTTACTCATCCTACCGTTTTCTCAATGAATGTGAGACTCGGAAGTGACTCATGTCTTTTTACTTTCTGTTTGTTGAAATACTTAAACTTAATTACCTACATACATAGAGGACTTAGCTAAACGTACATGTCAAGTTGTTGATATTTTTTAAAGTAACAATGAAACAAAATCGAGTTATTGCTTTTAAACTTCACATAGTTTTTGATTCCTAAATATTTTCTTTAAAAATTTTGTCAAAATTAGTTTTATTTACAGAAAATGCGTAGCGTATTGAGGAAGTACTTCATGCTTTTTAATGACATTTCTTCCAAAGTAATATGTTGATTTGCACGAGTTATTGTTGAAGTTATTTTTCATAAATGTGAAAAACAGTTTGTCTCAGCTTTTGTTAAATATTTTTTACTTTAAATGAAAATGATATATTTTTATATCCGAAGCTATTTGATGCGGGGACATGGTACAGTAGACCAAAGTAAAGTTCATTGCTGAGGATAAATTTAAAGGAGAATCATCATATAATAAGTGCATGTTACAGATTTTCCCACTAGACCAAAAAGATAATATATATTTTCCAGCTCGCCTACGAAGCGAAATCATTGAAATAAAGATGGCCGCCATAGTTCGCGCCTATTCGGTGTCAATTACAGTGTATTGTCCTGTTATTATGGCGGGTTGGCCCATTGGCCGGACTTCGTGAGGGATCATAGGACATCAACGCATGACCCCATAATAAAGTATTATTTTAACACAGCTTCAGTGTTTTTGTACAACACTAAATTGAAACTACGGAGGAACAAACGTTTCATGGTTCTATGTTGTTGATGTCTTATTTTTCCGCAGGTATTAGAAGAAATAAGATTCTTATAAAATAAACATTCTTATCAATATGCAAATTGAATATACTACATACGGTTAAAGACCGAATAAAAATATGGTTGGAGCTATAGAATCTTTCACAGTCTCCGCGATAAGATCTACCAAGTCGAAACCCAAGATACAAATGAAAATCCAAAACTTTTTCTAGTTCCATTCAATTGATTACAAAACAAACCATTAGGTAGTTAGTAACATTTTTATTTAGTAGCTTACTTTAAAACTGGTCTACACATATTATTATTTCATAGCAACGTTAAAAACGGGTTTGAGCAGCCTCTCTTTTATTACTCGATTTTAAAATTCTGTTTCGTAATCAGTTAAGAGTAATCTGAGTGTAGACTTGTAAACTTAAATCGTTTTAGAACATTGACTTGTAGAAACTAAAAGTGATTCTACTATTTTTGATAAAAACACGTCATTTATTATGCATTCATATTACTATTCGCGTTTCTAGGTCGATTGTGTAATTTTTGTATCGATTTTGTATTGCTTTATCGAAAGTGATATTTTTTCTGTTGGTTATATTATGTACTAGTGGATCGTCCCAGCTTCGCACGGGTAGCGTTGTTTTTTTAAATATCTGCGGTTTCTTTCTTCAGTCACTGCTCAAGCATTGTGAAATTCAGCGCAATGTTTTCAATTTGTTAAATTTATAGCACTCCCTAAACAGTGCAGTTTGGTGATTTTAAATGCGCTTTGATGAACGGTTCAGTATTTCCATTTAATAGCAAATTTTGAAATAAAACGCTATGAAGTATTTATAACAGTCTACAAAATAAATCATTACGTGATGTAGGATGCAACTACTGGCGCCATCTAGTATGTTATATGTAAATTAGTAAAGATTTGGTTTTGATCACGGGCGCGATGGCTTATTTTATGTATAATTTCGGTATTTTTCTACCGATTTCTATGATTCTTTTTTTATTGAATAGGTAATATTGTTCCCTTTTTTAAATTAGGGATGAGTGAGACGTTTACAAACATAAGAGTAAACAAATATAATCAGAATGATCCGAACTGCTAAGCTATCAGGAATTACACGTGTTATTGTGAGTCAACCGTAAAAGATAGACATAAACTGCTGAGGTTTTTTTTTTAGATAATTTTATGAAGAATATTTCCGACACACATGATTTCTATGTAAGTTTAACCATTGAGGCTGCACACGCGACGGAAGCTTAAAAAATAGAGTAACTTCTCCCGTTTTCCCAAAATTTCCCAAAATTCCCCTTTATTACTCAGCTGGAAAGTATACAAAAACCTGCGCAGGTGTATGAAGAATAATTGTACCAAGTTTCGTTAAAATCCGTCGAGTAGTTTTTGTTTCCATAAGGAACATACAAACCGACAGACAGACAGACAGACAGACAGACAGACAGACAGACAAAAAATTTACTGATTGCATTTTTGGCATCAGTATCGGTCCCTAATCACCACCTGATAGTTATTTTGAAAATATATTTCATGTACAGAATTGACCTCTCTACAGATTTATTATAAGTATAGATGACATATTTATGGTGAAGGAATAAATTATACTCCGTTGATTGCTTCAAAAAGCGCTTTTAGCAAGTAATAACAAACCATTAATAAATGTTTGGTAATTTTTGTGCCATATATTAACTAGTAATCATCTTTATTCTAATTTTGTACCATTGTTTTTTACGAAATTTAAATTTTGCTGTGTAGTGTCGGCTTAGAATAGAACTAGCACCCGCGGGCGATTAAGGGCATTTGGGATTTTAAAGAAGTTGTTGGGCGATGCGTTTGGAGAACAAATAATCTCCAAAAGTGGCTAAGGAACTTTTCATTCTGAAGCTCTGGTTACCCCTGCTAGGGATTTATAGCCGTGAGTATATGTTTACCATCGAATAGTATTATTACCTAATGTCATTATTTGTATATTTAATCTGACTCCTTATCCGGTTATGTATGTTTACAGACAACTTGTATTACTTATGTCGGTAGCAGTAATATCATAGCTAATTATGAAATTGTATATTCGCTTATAGTTCCCACAGTTTTATCGGATCGCATTAAATTTATTAAACGCCGACTAGAATTACAATAGCTATTCTAGTGAAATATGATTTATATATTTGTCCGTGAAATCTTGTTAAACTGATGTGTTGAGTAAAAATTCTTTAACAACACATAAATTACAAACCTATTAATCGCCTTTTCGAGGCAAAGTATTATAGTAGTAGTAGTAGTATTATAGTACATAAAACTATCGACATTTTATGCCTAAAATAAGTTAATTTACTTTGACAAACTGTATTTGCTTTTTTTTTCTCTACTGCTTTTATTGTGGTCCATTGCGATTATAATATTTACGAGAATTTTTCATTTTTTATCTTATTAATTCCAGTGTAACATTTTTATTTCATTTTATTGCATTTTAGAAAGATGGATACCGTGTCAGTCAGAAGCGTTTCTTTGTTACATAAGTGAATATGTGATAAACTGGTATACAAGCTGCGAGTCACTTTTTTGATTCTTGGAATTGTTTTTATGACTTAGGACCATGTTTCGACTCATTGTTATACTAAGAGTTTTTTTTACGGATATTTATTTAGATAAATAGTTAGATAGAGAACCTAAATTTTTTAAGACATACAATCAAATAAACATTGCATAATTTATTTGCCAATCCCACTAAAGTCAGCTAACCCGCACGATGGACCGTGGCCAAATCATTCTGTTCAAGGTTATATTATATACTTTCAGAGAGGAAACATTTGGAGTATGATGGATTTGCTACAGGTGTGAAAACCTTTTGGTAATAATATAAAATTACCAGAAACTTCATTCATGAAAGAGTGGTTGTGATGAGAAAAAAACATTAAAAAGCTTTCTGTGGAGCGAGTAAACTTAAACTTGACTTTGTCTCCGCAGTTTTTGTTGTATTATTGTGAGAAACATTTCATATTTAAGTAATGAACTTTCGCCCGTGAATGACAATGAAACCATTTTTATGCTTAGTTACTTCGGATAACGTAATATTTTCGAAAACATTTAACGTTTGGTAAGTATGTTTTTTGATGACCATCGGTAAATTTATCTATTTACTTAATGGGTTGTCCCGGTGTTGCTTGGGTTGGAGGACGACTTGGTATAAGTGGACCGGTTGTTGTGGATATCTTTGGGAATCCATATTCATCCTACGTCTATTAGGGGATAATAATGATTTTGTATGATGGCTTTGGTTCATGTCATAATAAGGTATGCCAGGATTGTACAAAGCGAGATCGATAGTATCTAATATGATCTGCCTACCCCAATGGAAGCTAATGGCGTGAGTATATATGAATTAAAATATATTTTATATGCTGTGTAGTGTCGGCTTAGAATAGCACTACCCTATTTCTTCCGGTGGGTGAACGTAAGAGGCGACTAACGGTATTGGGGCTTTTAAGGGATATTTGGGCGATGCGGTTGGAGACCCATCACCAACAACCTTTATTTCACCATTTTTTCCCCACGCAACTTCCAAAAGTGGCTGAGGAGTTTGCAATTCCTTGGCTCTGGCTACCCCTTCTAGGGATTTATAGCCGTGAGTATATGTATGTATTTTAATAAATGTTTATCAGCGTACGAAGTCGCCACACCTAATAGAATTGTCAGTCAGTTCCGATCGGCGTACTTCCGACCAAGCATAAAGTAGGTGTACCCATTTGCATGCTAACTACAAATCATGTGTTGCATAACTCACAGCTTCGGTTTCTCTAACATATGCATATTAAGTTCACTGACTATGAAGAGGAAAGTTTAATAAACGATTTAATATCGAACTACTCAAAATTATTCAATAACGACGGCGTCTGTGGCCTAGTTGGTATAGATGACTAGAGCCAGAGTCCGTAGGTTTGAATCGCGCTGAAGGCAAATCTTGTATATATAAGTTTTGGGAACTTCTTCGTTTATATAACTTATGTTTGCAGCTTTTGCAGACCGGTAGCTTCAATTGTGCGTGCTGTGAATCAATCACTTAGCAAATTCACTCCCAATACAAAAGAGAAAAAAAAATGCAGTTCCTACTCCTTAAAGAGCCCATTTTAATTTTACATCATTATAAATGACCATGAACAAAGAGTTTGAGGAGATCTTTCTATTGCAGTCATTTAAGAGTCATAGGTTTTGACATGCATACATACATAGCCTCACACCATTAGTTCTCATTAGGGTAGGCAGAGGCACTTCATACAATCCTAGCAAACCTCTTTAGCTTCGAAATCGGGATAAATGCTGTTCTAGATGTTAATCCGGTATGTAAGTTATTACAGAATTGCCTGTAGCCATTGGATTATGCAATAAACAAAATTAAAAAGTAGTCCAGTGGGTAACACACCCGCCCGAAAACAGAAGGGCGTGAGTTCCAATCCTGGGTCGGGCCTACACCAATTTGTCTTTTCTAAAGTCATATGTGTGGTTAATTTATCATGGTTGTTAACGGTGAGGGAAAACATCGTGAGGAAACCCACATGGCTGAGTTGTACTTAGTCATGTGACAGTGTATTTGTACAAAACGGCGATAGGCCTGCCCCCTATCACGTGAGTACACTGTCTAAGCAAAACGTGGGTACCTTCTCTGGACACTAGATGGCGCTGCCATGTGAGTTCAGAAGTATTGGTACCTCTGCCAACCCCTTCGGGGATAAACGGCGTGAACGTTTATGTTATGTTATGTAAAAAGAAGTATTTGTACGACTTCGATAACTTATCATAATTGATATGATAACCGACTTAGAAAATTAGGTTAAAAATACCAAATGGACAAAAAATGAGCTAAAACCTATTATGTTATCCGCATAGACACTTGAGTGTTTTCTTAATAGCTTTTTGA